>JAKTVF010000419.1:0-34043 GCA_030557055.1 Candida tetrigidarum | reverse complement strand
TTCACCGGCCAATTTCAATTCAGCATCCAAACGAGCGGATTCGTATGGTCTTTTTGGGACAGAGTAAGTCTTGGAGTAAGTTCTTGGAGCACCTAAAAAAATAAATATGTTAGGATTTAATGTTCCAAATAGTTGTGTTTCCAAATAACAACAAAGTAAGATAATAGAAGAAAACTACAGGTCATCTCTCGCATAAAGATCTTTCAGAAATAAATATTTTTACACAAATTCAAAAGGTTTCAGGAATGAGCAATATTACTTTTTAAAACAAGCGAATCTTAACTTTTTTATTGTTGATAGTCATTATTGATATCATGAGAAGAAGGAACAAGACATGGTTTCATTCCTGTGTGACAGGAACTGGCCTAACATGTACACTCTTTCCCAAGAAAAGATAAATCAAAAATGTATCTATTTCTTTTGTTTCGTAACTGAAGTGTCGGGAGTTCAGTTACTAATTAAAACAAAATAACAAATATAAAAAAAGTAAGTTCTTGTTATTGAAGTAATTGCATTCACTGAAAATTTTGTTTGTGATAATAAAATTTCCAAAAAAAAATGGAGGAGGACCCGAACCTCAACGACCAGGAAGCACTCGAAAGTTCTGAAATCGTTTTGATTATTATAGTTCTATTCATATAGTTCTTTGTTGTTAGTAAATAGATAATAATAATAACATACGTGGCATTGTGTGTCTGATGAATCTGTTGGTTAAAAGAAAAGAACTGTAAAAATCCTGAAAAGAATTCTGAAAATTTTTTTTTTATGTATTCATATTGAGAGGAATGAGTGAGAAAGTGAGAAATTGGGGACGTGTATAAGGTAACAAAATTTGAATTTTTCAAAAACTTGTCTACATGCAGGAATTTCTGTATTTTTATTATGTCTCTCTTTTAACTTATCTTGAGATGTGTATGAAAATCTATAACCAAATAACACGACCTGACCAGATCTGATTCGATATCACTATTGATAATATGAAATTCATTGGATTGATTTCTGGAGGCAAGGATTCGTTTTTCAATATCTATCATTGTTTATCTCAAGGACATGAACTAATAGCGTTAGGAAACTTGTATCCCGAAGAACTGGATGAGATTGACTCTTTCATGTTTCAAACCGTTGGTCATGATATAATTGAATACTATGGCCAATGTTTAGATGTCCCATTATATCGACAACCTATCAAGGGTAAGTCAGCTAATCAAGAGTTGGAATACCTGATTACTGAAAATGATGAAATTGAAGATTTGCATAAACTCTTGTCAAAGATCCAAGAGAATCATCCTGATGTGGAAGGAGTGAGTTGTGGAGCTATATTATCCCATTATCAAAGAACAAGAGTCGAGAATGTATGTGATAGGTTGAAATTGACCTCATTGACTTATCTATGGCAAAGAAATCAATATGACTTGATGCAAGAAATGTGTGCCAATGAATTAGATGCCAGGATTATAAAAGTTGCAGCAATTGGATTGACTGAAAAGCATTTGGGTAAAAGTATAACGGAGTTGTTTCCTACTTTGGTCAAGTTGAACCAAATGTATGAAGTACATATTTGTGGAGAAGGTGGTGAGTTTGAAACAATTGTGTTGGATTGTCCGTTTTTCAAAACTAAAAAACTCCAAATTGTGGATCAAGAAGTGGTCCAGCATTCTGGTGATGTATACTATTTGAAAATAAAAGTTGAAATAACTGATAAAGAAGAATCTTCATTGCAACTCATTGAGAGTTTGCCATTATTGGAAGATGAGTTTGAAGATGTTGCAGAAAATTGTCCTGAACCAGATGTATCATTAGCTGGTTTAAGCATTGATCATAAAATGGTGACACCAGATGTAAATGTTTTATCCACTCCAACTACATTATACATATCCAATATCACCCCTGCTAAAGGAACTACACCTCAGGACCAAACCATTAGTATTTTTACTCAATTAAATGATATACTCGTGACCCACCACTTAACATTCAATGATATTCAACACATTACATTACTATTATCAGATATGACTTCATTTGTTGATATAAACAAAGTTTATGGCAAGTATTTTGAAGACATTTATCTCCCACCATCTAGAATTTGCATAGAAACCAAACACAACATCGACTCCATTCAATTGTCATGTATTGTGCTTAAGAAAATCCAACCTAAATCAGGTATTCATATTAGATCAAGATCATATTGGGGACCACAAAACATTGGACCTTATTCTCAAAGTATAGTAAACGTTCAAGAACTGTCATCAGCAACTTATAAGACAGCTAGTTTATCGGGTCAAATCCATTTGATACCTGCAACTATGGAATTATCAAACATGTCAATTGCAAAAGATTCTGCATTGGCATTACAACATTTGGTTAGAGTGAAAGATTTAGTCAATGTTACTAAATTTGCTCTGATTGTTTGTTTCATAACCGATGATTCATACGTCCCTGTGGTTGGTTCATGTTGGCAAGACTTGGTGAATAAGAATAATTTGGTTATTGTCACGGTATCAGGATTACCAAGAGGAGCAAGAGTTGAATGGGGTGGATTGAGCTACGAAGATATTGCGGGTATGTACGACGATGATAGTGATGATGAGGTGGACCAGAGCACTAAAGATTTATTGGATAGTTCATTTGATGAATTTGAAGAGTCTTATGTTTGCAATATTGGAAAGGGTTCATTGAATGTGGTGACGTTATTTACATCTTCACCAGAATTGGTTAAACAGACTGCATCATATCCAGGTTATCGACAATTAATTTGCAACCCAGTTGACTATGTTGATATTGAGGGTGACTTTTTACCTGTCAACACAGTCTACAATTTCAAAGGAAAGAAGTACAAATATGCGATAATCTTGAAACTCGAATCAAGTTAAATCAATAATAATAAAAAAACGTCTCTATATATTTTGTTGATTTTTCATTTTTTATTTTTCATATAAATACAAATACACATTACATCATTTGGCAATATCACTTCCATCATTCTTAGGACCAGTATAAACGAATTCCGATGGAATATTTATACCTCTCATACGACACAATTCCACTAATTTAGTATTTTCTTCTCTTAACTGATCAATATAATCAGCACTTTTAGTCAAGATGTTTAATTCTGATCGATTTTCCAGTTCTGTTAAATTAGGAGTTAAGGAAACAATCTTGTCGAATTCAGAACGTATATTCTCTCTTCGTTTCTGTTCTGAAGCAATATGATGGGCCTAGAGTTAATGTTAGTATCTAATTATCTTATGTTGAGGGTGGTATTATGCTATGTTGTGTTGTGTCATGACATACCTTTTTCTGTTCATCTGATAACACTGAAGATTTGGTCTTTTTTCTACCTTGTTTTGCAGGTGTCAGTTCTGGATTGGAATTTTGTTCTTGAGCAGCAGATGGTTCTGGTGTGCCGGTTTCAGACATGGTTGGTATTTTTAGTTGACTTGCGTTGTAAAGAAAGGAAATTGAAAGCACTGAAAGATTCTGATCAAGTTGGATTTAAGTTTTTTTTTTTGCTGTTTTGGTGAACGTGATAATTCTTTATCCAGATTGAGAAATTTGTGGAGGGGAACGTAGTCGTGTATGGTACAAATATTATGTTGGGAATGTTGCAACATCTTTGCAAAGTAGTTGTAACGTAGTTGTAATAGGCTTCAAATGTGGAAGGATAGTGTGTAGTGATGGTGGTTGTCTTGTTTGGTTACTTGAACTTTAATAGGAATGTAATTTTATGAAAATTTGACAAAAATTTTAGAGCAAAATCCATATTGTGTGCTAGAACTGATATCATATGATTGGAGAAATTGTCTAGAATGAACCAAATCAAAAATAAAAAGACCCACAATCAATGCATATTGGTCAAGAAGTGTTCCTTCATGACACAGAGCTGTAAATTATGGTCTAATAATTGCATATTGGGCATTAAATGAGACCTATCCATAATACAATAGACAAGGTTATTTAATTATAGGGGTTTTTCGAACATATCAAGTGCCTGTGTGGCGAAATGGTTATCGCTTTTGACTTCTAATCAAAGGATTCCGGGTTCGAATCCCGGCATGGGTTCTCTTGTATTTTCTTTTTTTTTCTTGCTACATGCGCATAGAAAATTAACATGTCTCGGGGTGGTCGAGGTTTGACAACACCATTATTCCTGTCCTTTTAGCTCACCTGGGAGAGCGTCAGACTGAAGACATATTGTAAGAAATCTGGAGGTACTGTGTTCGAGCCACAGAAAGGACATATTTTTTCACATTTTTTTTGAATATTGTTTGTTTAATCATTGGTGATATTGAATGTCTCTTCTCCTAGTCATGTGATACAACACTCGTGCCTAGTAATAATTTTTTTTTCTTGTTCTTACAACAGGCCGGGATCCCTTCGAGCGAATAAATGTCATCACGCACACACACGTTCCCCACAGAAAAATAAAAAAAAAAAATCGCTCGCCTGCTTGCATTTCGCGCTTGCTTGAGTCAAGGAGAATTCTTCCGAACCTGAGTCTAGATGATGTAAGACCGCCTAACGGAATAGGTGAGGAATAGTAGTCACTCACGCCCACACTTTTCCTAGGGTGATTGGTTGACTTACCAACACACTACGAAGAGGATCACTAATTTTTTTTCTTAATTTTGCTCTGAAAGTAAGACCTGTTAAATTGACATTAAGAACCCCTAACCAGATTACGTCATTTAGAATAAAGGTTTCGTTTACAGGTGTCAAAAAGTAAAAAACAAACAAATTGAGAGCAACATGATCGCCACTGTTACCTATTGTTGTTGTGCATTTTACTCCCCCCCCCTATATTCTACTATTTTCTTCAAAGCTAAATTTTTAGTTGTCAGAGAAATTTTTCAGCAGAACCGAAATAAATTCCCCACGTTTGTTGTGTACAACACCATAATATAATGAAACATCAATTGCTGAAACGGGGGAAGGTGGAGAATTTTCAAATTTTTTTTTTTTTATTTTTCTCCAATTTTATTTCCTTCTCGTGTACACCATTGACTCCTTCTCCTCCCCCCACACACACAAAGGCAAAACCCAAACCTACTCCGACTAATTAAAAAAAAAAAACCTCCACGACTTTTGTGTATCCTGTATGAATAATTTTTCTTTTTCTTTTTCTGTTTTATTCTATTTTAATTTATTATTTTTTATATTTTGGGGTGTCGGGAGAACACAAGATGTAGTTTTGTGAATTTGTATTTTTTTGGGTACGTTTTTTTTTTTTGTTTTGTTGTATTCCTTATTTTTCCGAGAAATTTTCAAGTATATTTAAATTATGGAAGAGATTGTGTAGTGTTTTTCCCCTTTGTGTGTCAAAGGAATCATACATTATATATTTCTGACTCGGATGCACGTCCTTTTCTATTACCAGCAAATATTTCCCCCAGACAGATTAGACATTTTTCTAAACAAAAAGAACTGCATTGCATAATCGATTTTCCAATAACGCATTATCGTAAGTTTTTTTTATTCATACATCGAGTGATTTATTTCAGTCTTATACATATTCAACAACAAGGGTCAATCAATGTGTTCCGGAGAAACTGGGTACTGCAGTGTAAGAGTTACCCACACATACAAACAGGTCATTGAAATGTAACGTTGCACACAGAAGAAAAAAAAAATAAAAAGCTTCGGATGCCAGGTTCACCTAAACACTGGACTCGTTTCTCTATTTCTATCGTAAGTCAAGCCTAAAAGAAATGTATATGCTTTAGTGGCAAATATATAGATATGGTTACCATCTACAACTCTTTACCAAGAACTAAACATGCGAACAGGGGATATGGATTTGCATAAGGGTTATGTTGTGTACGGGTTTTGTTGGTGCGTGCAGTTTGTACCAAGAATTTTTTTTTCCCAAATTTATTTTTTTTTTTCACTCCCTCTTTTTTTTTTTTTTTTCCGCATTCTGAATTGAACAAAAAATTTATAACAATCATTCGTCTTTCTCTTTCTCATTATTTTATTTTTATTTTTTTGTTTTCGTTTTAGTTCTAAATTAACCATTCAAACTCAAAGAAACATTAATATTCATCACCATTTTTTTTTTTTTTTATATATTTTAAAATTAAAACACACACCCACATACCCACACAACCCACATTATTTAGTCAATTAAACTAAATAATACACTATTACTTATACCTACACACTCCCAACTCATATATTCAACTATACATTTTTACAACTACTCCAACCAAAACTTGACTTTCCTATTATTTTTCTCACTCCCTTCCTCCCCCCATACTATTAATAATATCCCACACTAATACTCCTCATCCAATACAACATTTTGAGTACTTTCTTCACTCTCTCTTTTTTTTTTGTTAGATACTTTTACTGTTATTAATACCCATTTACTTATTTCCGGCTTGTTCTCATAAATAATGTCATTATCAGGTGAAGTGTTTTCAGGTGGAGCCACCACTTCTCAGCACGTTGAAGCTCAGGATGATGACCATTTTGAAAATACAACATTTAAATTGAAAAGAACAAGATCTATGGGTCTATTAGATGAATTCATCCCAGAGAAATTGTCACAGCAACAAGAAGAACAACCGTTGTCAAAAGCGCCAAATGCCGTTTCATCATCAAGTTCGAGTTCAACTACATCTTCGGTATCATCATTTTCTGATGATGCGACAACTGACAATCCAGAAAACCACGCAGGGGTAATAAATTTTATGGATAACAGCAGTAATACCACAACCAACAGCACCACCACATCAAATGATTTTCATCATTCAAACCAATCAACGTCAGTATCACTGTCGCCATCACCAATTTCGTCCCCTACTCCATCTCCAGCATTGGATTTACAATCCCCAGAATTATTGCCTCATGACGATACGGATTTAACCGCTGAACCCTCCCTTCATGTGGATTACTTATCACACCAGTGGGATGTTTCGGATATATCCAAATCATGGCGATATGTGATTTCAAAGAGAAAAGATGTTGCCAATGCAGCTAGATTAGAAAATGCCTCATGGAGAACGTGGGCGCAAAGAAGATCAAACTTGAAAACCATAAGTCCCGAAGTTGTCAACTGGTCCAAAGATAATGACGTTACATGGCTTTATGGACCGATAATGAAAGATGATGATAATGTAAATAACGAAAATCACGAATCTGATTCTGCTGAAACGACGGCTACAAGCTCGGTGGCGGGTGATATTTCCATTGCCAAAAAATTGCCCCGAAAGGATGCACCAAAACCTATTTTGAAGAGAAGAACAGTGGAACAACTGATTATTAGTCACTCCAACCTATTGAAATTGCAATTAGCCACACAAATCCACCAGAAGAAACGAGAGCAATTATTGAAACAACAAGAAGAAATGAAAAAGGAACTTCAATCGAAATACCCGGATGAATATTTTGATCCAGATGCACTTCTGAATAAATTAAACAGTCAGTATAAGAATCTTTCCAACACCAACAATAGCAGTGTTGCTAAATTGCAAAATTTGTTGAAGAACTCAAATTCTTCTTCTAGCTCGACTTTGAAACAAGAGGCAATGGCTACTGAGCAACCTGTCGTGGTCCCATCATCTGAACAAATTTCCCAAGACCAAGAAGAAGATAAACTGGAAGTGTCTATTTCTGAAGTATCCAAGGGTGAAAGACACATACATTTCAATGATGAAGTTATGCAATGTATGGCTGTCGATGAATACTCGGATGATAACGAAGATGCTGACTATGATTCAGATGAAGATTATGATGATAATTATGACTATTATGACGAAGATGAAAGTTCAGGAAACCAACTTGCACGGAGTCAAATTTACGATAATGAAGGTGGATACATAGAAGGTGATGACGACGCCATAGACGAAGATGAAGATGAAGATGATGCAGATGGAGATGACGACGATGATGATGATGATGATGATGACGACGAAGATGATGACGACGACGATGGATTTTTCATAAAAGTTAGATCAAATTCCAATGCCCCATTAATATCAAGACAGAGTTCAGCCAACACCTCCGCAACCTCCAACAACAACAATAATAATAATAATAACGACAATTCAATTGGTCAGCTCCGTACACAGAGTCAACAAACTGAGCTAACAGGAGATTCAGAATCAATATCGACTACAAACAGTCGGGTATTCAAAACCATCCAAATGTTGCCATCAACATCTCTTAACTATGGATCAGATGAATCAAGTGATGAAGAAAATCCATACACATCGAGTCTTTCACATAACGTCAATAATGATATCAGTAGAGGTTATGACTACTATTACGACTACAACACAGTGTATACATCCAATCCTAGCCAAGCATTGTATGGGGCATATGAAAGTCCCGACGTGGTGGATGTTCCAGAAAATCTCGACATGGGATCCAGTTTTGACTACGAATTTATTGAAAATAACACAGCTCTACCAGTGATTGACACATCTAGTAAAATCAACAACTCACCTATTTCCTACAGTCAACCATCGTCACCACTATCACACGCAGTTCTTCCCGCAAAAAATGTAACTGCTTATTCCCCAACTTTCCCAATTATAAGTGATACAGTACCATCCCAACCATCAGTGAAACCATCCCCATTCCAGTTGAGTGATTCTGAAGATTCATCCGAAAGTGAAGATGAAGTCCCGGGATTATCAATTGGTACTAGAAGATCAAGTCAAGCATTAGCTGAGCTGGTTTTCAACTCTTCCTTAACCAGTTCGAAGCCAGGACAACCTCAACAGCAACAACCACCAACACAGAAACAAATTGATACCACAGATACTAAGAATGATCACATAACTAGTATCAACCCACGATATTCTTCTACTTCGATCTCCAAGCAACCTACAAGTTCAGGATCACTTTCACAACTGTTTTTTGGTGGTGGAGGGTTGACAAGTGCAGATAAGGAATTATCAAAACTGTTTTTAGGAGGACTTTCCGCTGATAGTAATGAAGAAACTAAAGCGACTAGTTTCAGCATGGTACCGAAAAGAGAGTATACTCCATCTCCAGATAACACGTTGAGCCGGTCATTATCTAACACCACCAGTAAGAAATCATCTCCATTACCTCCACAAACTACATCAGAGAATGCATTTAGAGGTACGGAATCACCTTCGAAACAAGAATCATTTGCTCCACAACAATTACATAATCCAAATAAACTGGAACCACCTCGTGGAGGAGGATTCTTATTTGATGATGATTCTGAAGATTCTGAAGATGAAGGAATGGTTATTGGTGGTGGTGTAAATAGTCGTGGTCTAAGTTATAATGCATTAAGTCAAGTAGCGGGCAAAAATGGTATACACAGTCCAAGTCCTACACATGCTAGTAATAATGCACAACAACAGCTGCAGCAACAACTGCCACTACACCAAAACCACCACCAACAACAACAACAACAACAACAACAGGCAAAATTGGATGATAATGATCATAAGAATTTAATGGGTCAAGCAAAGGGTTTGGCAAAGCATTTTTTTGGGTAAACTTCGTATTAGTAAAGAGTAGAAAGTGAGTAATAGTTATAATAATAATATACATACATACATACATACATATAAAAACAAATTTCTGGCCCTAGGGATAAGTACCAAGTGGGGGTCGGAGTTTTCGTACTGGCTGGTGGCAAATGGACGTAGATGATAATTAGTTCGCGAAGGAGGGGAACGTTTTAGTCTAAAAGCAGCAAAACAGCAAAAATAACAGCCATCACAACAAATTAAAAACGCAAAGGAAAAAAGAAAAAACAATGATTATGTAAATAGCAACCCAAAATCAATTTCTCACTCTTTTTTTTTTTTTTGTTAAAAGAACCCACGTTACTAGCCACCTCAACTCATTTTAACTGATATCAACAGATATGGGTTGTCAAGATATACTATCCATTCCACTAATATTCCTCACTTCATTACTACCACTAGTAAATAATAATAATAACAAGAACAATAATGACAGCGACAGTGACAACGATGGCAAGTGTGAGTTGATAGGAACGTTTTCTTTAGTGACCCAAGCCTTTTTAGGATTATTATGTCTTTCTTCATTATTAATAAAAAGAATGTATGAGTATCCTGTACGACGTACATGGCCAGTATGGTCTTTTGATGTCTCGAAACAATTAATCGGTGCTTTAGGTGTACATATCTTTAATGTTATCTTATCTATGGTAAAGACAGCACCAGGATTTCTCAAAAATCACCATAAACAAGGAGGACTAAAAGGAGGAGCAGGAGGAGACGATGATTATGATGATACACAAGATCCATGTGATTGGTATTTCTTGAATATTGTGCTTGATTGTACTATTGGGGTGTATATCTTGTACCTTGTATTCAAAGCCATGAATCGAGTGTGTAAAGAATACTTCCATTTGACACAGATTGAAAGTGGGGAGTATGGTCCTGACCCACATAAACCTTCATTTAGAGCTTTTATTAAACAACTCGGCGTGTACTTCACTTCGTTGATGATAACTAAATTTATATTATATGGATTAGTTGAATGTTTTGAAAAACAATTGTTGTGGATAACATCACATATTTTGTTGGTATGGTTAGATGAATACCCAGACGAATTTGAGATATTTATTGTGATGTTTATTGTTCCGATAATTATGAATTGTTTACAATTGATTCTTATTGATAATTTCATTAGAAACCAATTATGGATCAATGTAAATAAAAAGATGAGAATTGAATATCCGAACTTTGGTGATGAAACGGCAAGTGTGCAACAAAGAGAAATAGATAGTGCAAGACAAGAGGTTGAACGTGGATCGAAATTTGCTTTTGATTCTGATGAGGATAATGCATTAATTAATCGTGATGGGCAGCATAACAAGACTTACGGAACGTACAATGATGTATAAATATGAGCTGATTAAAGAAGGAACATAAATTTAAATATATTGTAGTCTTTATAAATATATATACTATTTGATTACATACCATATGTTTCTATATACAAGGGTTTCTTTAATAATGTGAAATAGATAAACTATTAATACAAGGTCTATTTTAGGAGGTAGCTGGTAATCGCTACTCTAATTACTGACAGTATTTGGGGTGAAACCAAAACCACTCATACAAGATTTGTATTGTTCAATGATTGGTTTACAATCGTCACTTTCGATACCTTTGAATAAAGTACATTCGTCTCTCTTCTTTCTTTCTTCAATACAGACACAACATGGTTTTGGTTTGGATTCTTGTTTGTTTTCAGTAGACATGGTGGTAATAGTAGATGTTTGGTTGGTGAAAAAAAGTGTATTAGTAATGCAATCACGGAAATGCACAGAAATAAATAAGAAAGAAAAAAATGTAAAGATTGGTTGGAAATTTTTTTGTGTGGTGGGAAACTTTTTGAAATGTCGCAATTTGTGTCACGTGTAGAAAAGTGTGGAAAAGTCTATAGCTTTGTGCATTTGTCTTACAGTTTGGTCGTGTCTAGATTCTTCTAGTTTGTATATAGTATTTCTTATTACCTTCCATATGATAATACCCTCCTTTGCTTTGACAATGATTATATTCGGGCAACGGATTATAAACTTAACAAACGAGAAGTTTTAACCAGACAATAGTTAAGAACGGGTTTAGTGAAATTTTTATCGTACTTTACAGCACAACAATGACAATGACAATCTCAGTCTAAACCTCAATCACCAAAAACACAAACGAACAAAAAAAAAGCGACGCAGAAAAATTTCGTTGTGATCTGAATAGATTGAATTTTATTTTTTTTAACTAACAAACCACTGCACATAAATCATGACGGAAGATTCTTTGAGTCTACCTTATAGGAAATCAATTGACTCTAGTAGTATAAACCTTAATGATGATTTAGCAGCACCATCGGAAAATTCTTCCCATTCAGCAGTATCCACTGACAACAACAACAACAATACCAACACCACTAACAATAATCACAACAACACTAATAATCACAGTCACAATATTCGTGGACATCATAGACGAACGGGATCTACTGTCTCGTACAGTAGAACAAGTATAGATAATGATAGTTTCATACTGGCAAGCACATATTTCAATACCATCAATCCTGACGATTCAAGAGACGATATTTATTCCCCATTGGGTCCCAATTCTATTTATGCGTTGACCATTGGGTCAGATATTGCCAGAGCAAGAAAACATAGAGCACCGAAAACTCATGTCACTTTGAATGGCGGTGCTACTACTGTGTATAATATTAATGCTCCTACTACAAAAGATATCCCCCAGATCCAATTGGTGAAATTGAAACAAAAAGTACCAAATAAAGAATTGGAGGATAAATACGTCAAGAATTCATTGAATGATTATAAGAAGTTTGAATCTAGTTATAATTTATTGACTGAAGACGTATTACAGAAATTGTCTCAGAGTGGTGGAGGTAATAATAACGACAGAAAAGCTAGTCTTTCTGTCTCGTCGTCACTTGAAGATATCACAGAGACATACCCAACCCTGATTGATGAAGTACCCCAAGTTTTCCGGGATCCCAATTTCAGATTGGATGATCCAAGAATATTCAAACAAGTATTGGAAGGTTCAAAGATATCATTTGATGAGAATGACAATAGTCTGAATATTATCAATAATACCAATTTACAAGAAAAATTATCAAATTACTTGGACATTGTTGAAGTTAATTTAGTTGAAGAGATTGCCAAGTCGTCTGATTCTTTTTTCAATACGATTGGTGATATAGAAAATGTTCAGAAGAAATCCACCGAGTGTGTTGATAATTATCATGTACTTATGGATAAAATAGAACAATTGGAAACCAAGCAATCCAAAAAAGGGGTAGAAATACTAAACAAGATGATTGAAAAGCAAAATATAGAAGCTTTGGAACAATCCTTGTTACAGATACAGTACATTACATCATTTTTCCAATTGGCAAGCAAGTCATTTACACATGGGAAATATTCCAAATGTTTGATAGAAATAGTGGCTGTGGAAAATTTATTGCATGGAGTCGATAGAAGTGAGATTGTTGACGAAGACATCAAAGCCATTTACCCCAAATTAAAAACAGTCGACTTGACAAACTTACCTGCATTAGTGCATTTACAAAACGATATAGCGAATCTAAAACGTGAATGTTCCAAAGGTTACATTGACAATTTTGTCAACTTGTTGATTGAAGATTTAAAAGGGCACTACAACAGTGTATCTACAAAAGAAACTCTCAACAGATTATATGTCAAAAGAGATATTACCAGAAAATATAACTCAAACCCAATAAACACAACCTATCTTAGTGTTGATGAAACTACAAAAGGGTCACTTCGTGAATATGTGAAAGACTTGAGTAAAGCAGGAACATTGGTGCAAGCATACACAGCTTATCAAAACCAATTCATTACCCAAATTAAGGAAATCATTAAGCAAAACTTGCCAATCCTGAGACCAACAGATATGTCAAATAGCTCTTCAAGAGCATCACCTATTCCAAGATCGGATTCTCCAACTCCAGCAAATATTCTAAGCAATAGTATCAAAACTTTAAGTGCACCAGATTTCGAAAGAATGATCTCCAAAACATATGCACAATTATCGGAATGTTTAAGAAGATTAACCGTACATCAAAAATTGTTGTTGGATGCTGCATTAACTAGTATACCTGAAACAGCTGAAATCGATATCATGTCGTTGGATATTACTCGAGCAATTCGAAAGGGAGTTGAATTGACCCAAATCAGGTTAATGAAAGTTATGAATGTGAGGTATATTGAAACGGGAACCATTGATGCGGCATCCTATATCAAGTTGTACTCCATCACTTCAGCATATTTAAATGAATGTGAAATGATATACCCTGACAGTGGTAATGGTAATGCATTGAATGAATGGTATACTAGTCATGTGAATTTCTTTATTCAAAAATTCCAAGAAAGTGCGATAAGAGACATGGAATTAGGTGTTGCCAAGGAGCGATGGAATGTGGCTGAGAACATTCTTCCTGCACAACGTACATTAAACATACTTTTGGGAGCAGAAGCTTGGTGGTTGAAATATTCCGATTTCTATAATGATGGTAGCCCTTCTAAAGAAACACAACCTCCAATTGAAGATGAAATCAAAAGTACTAAAATCATTATCGATGGCAATGAATACACCGTGCCAGGTTTGATTCTCACTGTAATGGAAAATGTCTATTCTTACACTCTCATACAGAAGAATTTCACAAATCGAGACATGCTCAACAACTACACCAATTATTTCAAAATTTTAAATAGTAGATGTTATCAAGCAGTGTTAGGGACAAACGCTATAAACACAGCAGGGTTGAAACATATAAGTTTGAAGAATCTATGCATTTGTTTAAACTTGATTGAATTTTTATTTGAATTTTTGCGTGCTTTTGATATTTTCAAGATCCCAGAAGAGTTACTTACGATGTTTGAACAGCATCGGAATGATTTGGAGATCAAAATAACTACAATTATTAAAGATCAGGATGTGAATAAAGTGGCAAGAATCTTGAAGACATATTTGCCCTTGGAGAAAGCTGATCATATTTTGAACAAAATTGAAAGTGATCGAAAGATTAGAAAGCAAGAAGAAGCTGATGCTGAGAGAGAGAAGCAAAAGAAAATTGAAGAAGAGAAAGAAAGGCAAAGGAAATTAGAGGAAGAAGAGAAAGAGAAAGAAAGGCAAAGGAAATTAGAGGAAGAAGAGAAAGAGAAAGAAAGGCAAAGGAAATTAAAAGAAGAAGAAGAGGAAAAGCAGAAGAAGATAGAAGAAGAGAAACAAAAGAAACTTGCTGAAGAAAAGGAACAAGAACAGAAGAGACTCGAAAAGGAGAAGGAAGAGCAAGAACAGAAGAGACTCGAAAAGGAGAAGGAAGAACAAGAACTAAGTGAGAAAGAAAAAGAGAATCATGATATCGATGAAGTAGATTCAGGATCTCAACAGGATAACAACAAAGAGGTGGTAAAGGAAGATAATGAAAAAGTAGATAAAGAGGATATCAATAAAGATAAAGATGATGAAACAGAAAATGTGAAATCCGAGGTTACTGAGGAAGAAGATAAAGATTCCAACGATACCAAGAATGTTCATGAAAATGGAAACTTGAATGAATCTGAAACCACCAAAGAGGAGTCTACCGAAGATTAGTTCAAAATAATAATTTATATCGTTATGTATTCTTTTTTTGCTCTATTTAGTTAATGCAAAACTTCCATTTGCATCTTTAACAAACACCTTTGGATCTTCAGTAACAATACTATCAATCAATTGATGAGGAGTAACATCAAAGGCAGGATTCCAAACTGAGATTCCAGGAGTAGCAACACCAACAGTTACTTTTTCACCAACTTCACCTTGTTGATTTAATTGTGGACCAGTCAAAGTAGTCAATTCATTAGCTGGTCTCTCTTCTATAACAATATCTTCACCAGTGGCTGTATTTAAATCAATTGTTGTTTTAGGAGCAGCAACGATAAATTTAATTTGTTTGGTATCATCACCATTAAATTTATTGGTGTTGAAATAGTTTGCAATGGTGGATAATTGGAAAGTACCGATCTTATTAGCAGTATCACCATTTTTAACCACTCTATCAGCACCAACAATGATAAATTTAACTGGTGCTTGGACATTTTTTATTTTCTTGTCACTACCTAAAGTATTGATCAATGAAGATACCATATTATCACAAACCAAAGTGAATGGGATTTGTTCATAATCTAATTCATAAGTAGTTAATTTGGCACCTTGATTATAAGGTCTGGTTTCACAAGGATATACTTGATCCAAGTAAAAATCTTCCTTTGATTTTCCTTGTTGTAATGCTTCATAAGTTGAACGAATGATTCCTAATGCAGTTCCATGACCTGAAGTAGCCAATGATCCAGTGTTACAAACAGTCATGATGGAAAATGGTCCTTTGAAGTTTTGTTGCTTTAAAGTTTCCACAATGTAGTTCAATCCATTTTCACCGATTCTTTTATTATTTGCTAAATCTTCATCATATAATTTAATAGAATATTCATAAATTTTATTATAAATTTCCTCATTGACTAAATCAGTCTCTTTATTACTCGAGAACAATTCTTGTTTGATGTCATTCAAAGCATTGGCAAGATTAACAGCAGTTGGTCTTGAAGTAATCAAGTAATCCAATGATTCAATTAATTCTTTGACAGTTTTCTTTTTATCTGACGATGATGACTGTAAATAGGTAAATGTATCAACAACGACAGAAAATGCTCCAACGATAGCAATGGCAGGTGCTCCTCTAACTTGCATTAATTTAATAGCTTGGAAAGCATCCTCAATACTGGTGATTGGGATATAGGTTGTGGAATATGGTAAGACCAATTGGTTAAGAATATCTAATTTGATATTCTGTCTATCGAACTTAATTGCCTCGAGGGTTCTTCCTTGTGTTGACATCTTTTAAAATGCTTGTGGTGTCCAAGATGGTTGGTTAATAGGGGAAAAATTTTTTACATGTGGGATTTTGATTTATGGTATCAAGAGCCCGCGTGGGCTAGATCAATATCGAAAGAGGAAAAAAAAAAAACTGTGGCATTGTTGCAAAACATTATAATAATTAATATTAGTATTAGTAATTACTACCTATCTAGAATATAAGCCTTCTAATTCCTTCAATGTCCCATTCTTCTTTAATTGGGTTCCATTTACAGCCTAATAATTTACGACCTGTAATAGGACATCTTCCACCTTTATTAATATCAATAATCACCTTTTCTTCTTCTTCTTTGTCGTCTTTTTCTTCGTTTGGTTCTTGCTTTTCATTTAATTCTTCATCTTCACCATCAGAATAAATCTTTTCATCATCATCGGCAAGAGTATCATTTTCCTTGAGTTGTGATTTCTTGGACACTATTATATGTGACTTTTCCAAATAATTATAAATACAAGTGTAATCGAAAACATACCCAGTTTCAATAATTGCCGGATTGGTTAATTCCTTCTTACACAATGGACATACTTTACCTGATCTGTAGGCATTCTTCTTTTTGTTGTTCTTTTTGTCTAATTTTTCTTTCTCTTGGATTCTTGCGGTTCGAAGTGCAGATGTTAAAGTAGATGGTGGAGGCAAAGTGAAATCCAACACATTTCCTTGATTCTTCGAGAGTTTGGATGAAAAATCGGAATTATTCCACCATTCAAGGAATTTCAATGAAAATATAGCCACTGGGAAGAAGGTACCCAAGATAAACTTGATGGTTTTCAATGTAGGGTGGGCCACGTTGGTGCTCAAGAACTTCAATGCAATTTCAAGTGGTGATGGTGGACGGTTCCTATTAGCTTTCTTCTTGTTCATGGTATCTTCCAGAACTGGAGGAGGTTCGTTCTTGGCATAATCGTATTGATTCAAACGGGAATAATTGATTCGGAATAAATATGTTAACAAAGTTGGTGATTTAGAGTACCCTCCGAGGTATAATAACGTGGTTATGAAATTGGCAGCACGATACGTACTTTGAAGGTATGGGTAAATCTCGACAAACTTTCTCTTGATCATGATCTTCAAGTTTTCTTGCTTGGAAAGTGACTCATCTGTGTTTAATTGAGAAGTGACGTATTTAGTATACCACACTTCATAACAATAGTTCAATTTCTCAGAAACATAGGCCAGTCCAGTTATTTCAAATAAGGATACCAATTTCTGCAAAGTGGATAACTTTCTTCTATCTTCAATTAAAGATGGCACCAACTGAGTCAATTTACTACTATTAAATTCTCCTTGTGATAACGGAGTCTGACTGACTCTTTTCATACCATAGAAGTTTTCGGTGAAGGATCCTTGCCAATAGGTTAAGAAATACCATTCTATGAAACTTCGTAATACTAAATTCAATTCGTCGAATTGATTATTGATTCTTAACAAGTACCGAGGATATTTACTCGCATAGTGGACAAGAATATATCTTAACGAAGGCGATAATAATGACTCTAGTTGATGCGCTGAAATTAATTCAAATAATGTCGGTGTCTCAGCATCTAGCTGAGATGCGTCTAATGACGAGTAGAACTCCATGTGATTGTATTGTAGATTGGTATATCTAAAGGGTTAAGTAAAGAGCAATGACAAAAAAGTTGGAGAAATTTAATATTTTTTCCACTCCACTCGCCATTGATGGTGAATTTTTTTTTTCTGATTATGAAAGTTTCGTTTTTTTTTTCTTTTACAGCATTATTTTATTTTGCGGGGGAGAAAGCACACACATGCATACTATAACTAATGGAAGAAGACCGCCAGAGTATACCAAGTTTGAAACTGATCATAGAATCAAATAAAATTAAGGCATCTAAACTCAAAGAGTTTAGTTTGGTGTTTAAAGATATTGACCAGTTTGTTGAAGTTTCAGATACTCCCAATCCAGCAAGTTATAAAACCATGCCAACTTTGGTTGCAAATGACGGTACAGTTTACAAGTTTAAAGAGGAAAATGAAGAATCTACACCGATGTTATCCTCAACCTCAAGTAAACAATCAGTGCTTTCTGAGAATGATGACAACATCTCAACTTTACAAACAACACAACAGGAATATATTTTAACATCATCACCATCTATTCTAAGATCAGATGATTTTTTCTAGTAACCACACAAAAGCAAAAACAAAACAAAACAAAACAAAATCCTCCCCAAATTGAATGTAGCAGCATAGGTTCATTCATACATATATACATATATACAACAACAAATATACATATATATGTTTCAGCTAATTGGATTTAGAATAATGATTTTGATGGTTCTGATTGGCACAAATTGTAATCAAACTTATACCCATACTTGACGAAAATTTCCCAAAAAGTCAAATCAAACACTTGATAATCTCCAAATTCGATATTTGATGGTTGACCAATATCTTCTCCTCTAGAGATCAACTTGACACGCTTGAACCAATAGAAATAGTAACTGGATTTGCATTTATCCTGAATACTATTTGTAGTTGACGATAATGGTGAGTTTACCAAATTGTTATGGTTGCCCTCCAATTGAGTCCTATATGGTTTCCAACCAAGGTCGTACAAGTATGACTCGGCAATCAAATTCTCAGCTGGTGTCACACCATAGTAGAACCCATAGAAAAGAACAAAAGTTAGTTCAGCAATTGCTGGCAAACTCTCAGGTTTATTCTGAGCAGTCAAGGACTTGATCTCTTCCACCAATTTCTCGAACCCGAAATTGGCTCTGATTTGATTCCAATAACTTTGAAATTTAGTCAACTGACTTGGATGTTTAAAATTGAAATTTGTGAATTGAGAATAGTAATTGGGTTGCACAATTTCTGGCAAGTATGATTTGTGTAATGGCAATGTGAATTGTTTATATTCGTTTGAATCCACCAAAACTTTAAACTCATCGTTATATCTCTTGGACGCAAACGAAATAACAAGATCTTGAATACCAGGAGGAACTCTGACCAAATTCATATCCAGGAATAATCCCAATTCGGTTTTAGATAAATTCGAATTTTTAATCACATCTTTGTATTGATCAAGGTTAATGTTTCCAACTTGCAATGTGCTAGGAGTAACAAAATGGGATTTTTGTCCGTCTCCTTGTGATTGTTGTTTCTTGGATTCATCTTGGGAAGGTTGTGGTTCAGTTGATCTAGATTTGACTTGATGCAAACCATTGGATTCAGGTTCTACTGATTTGGACTTTTCTTGGACTTCAGGAAGAGCTGCCGCTGCTGCTGCAGACCATTTAAGGTTACCTACAGGTTTCGACGGTGTTGACGCTGGTTTCAAAGTCCTTACAATAGCTGGAGATGTCATTTCGGGACTTTGTCCAGGATGTGAGTGTGCCGAGGAATGTGAATGAGCATGATCCAGTTGTTCTAGATGGCTGTGGTGTTGTTGTTGGTTATGATGGTTGTTGTGACGTTGTTGTTGCGATACATCTGTATTTACCGGGGGGAGCTGGTGAGGTTTTAAAGGTGGCTCTGTTGACGATTCCTTGGTATGACCATTAGCCTGAGCCATTCTTGGAGACGGCGTAATTTGTGACGATGTAGAAGTTGGAGCACTACCATTACTTGCTTGTTGTTGTTGTTGTTGTTGAACGGAGTCCTCCATAACTTGACTATCATCATGAATTTCTGAATAATCTTCATCGACGGCTGCAATTTGGGTGAAAATATCATCATAAAGATCTGTTTCTTTAGTGAAGGCATAATCTCCATTTGAGTCTAAATACTTCTCCAAATCTTCTTTCAACATCCATATCAAATTGAACTCAGTGACCATACCATTCTTTAATTGTCTAAGTAATTTCCTAATCTTCTTCAGATGAAACTTGTTATTCGCTATCGTCAGTTGAATCTTTTCCTTCTTGGCTTCTATTGTAGCCAAATTATTTTTTCGTAATTTCTTTGCTGCCAATTTCTCATACTCGTGATCCAATTTCGATGTTTGCTCTGTAAGCTGTAGTATCGAATCTTTAAGAAAATGAATCGAATTCACGGCATCTTCCGGCAACTCGCTAAATTCATCTTCATCTTCGTCACTCCCACTAAAAAGATCATCATCGTCATCATCGTCATCATCATCGTCTCCATTATCGTTATCCATAAACGTCATCATAATGGACTGGTTCGAAAACGTTTTCAATTTACTTTGCTTCTCCACTAATTTGTAGACTTCCATAGCCTCTTCAATCAAACTTTTGTTTTCAGTCAACTTCCCACTATACGATGTTCCGACGGGTCCTAGCGTATTCACAGTATCATTTTGTAGCCAGTGTTTGATTTGCTCTCGGAATTTTTGCAATTTCTTAATTTCCTTCTTCAAATCATTTGCTAACTTTTCCTTCTCTCTTTGGTTATCAGAGTCATCCTCTGTGTTCTGTATACTTTCGTATCTTTCATAATGATAATTAAAATCTTGCAACCCTTCTTGGATTTTCTTGAAAATAATGTCAATCTCCCTAATAAAAACAAAGAAAACAAGCTGTTAGTAAATCATGTAAATATAATAAGATAAAAAATGTTTATATGGATTTCTCAGATGTGCCTGGAACGCAGCCCTCAAGACTTCTGACCTGCTTTTCCACACACACAAACACCCTTGTAATAAGTTAAACATACTTTTGTAGTTTTCGGTTTGACATAGTTACGTTTTTTTTTCAAAAACTCGTAGTTACCTTTTTCTTGCTGGTAGGATAGGTTCAAGTAAATGAAATGGGGGGGGGGGTCCTAAAAGTGAAACGTTGAAATTTTTCTCAACTTTTTAACAGATGAAGTTTTCCAATGTGTTTTACATACAGGTATTAACAAACAAAGAAAAAAAAAAAGAAAATTAACAATAGAAGCACAGACAGACTGGAAAATTTTTTTTCCTTCTTTTTTTCTCTTTTCTTGAAGCCTTTTCATTGTAACCATTTTGGTTGTGAAATAATTGCGTCATCATCATATTAATAAACCCACCTCTTACATTCACATGGTTTTTCTATTTCAATTTTTTTTTTATGTTTTTCTTTCTAACATATGTATTACTGAAACAGATATATCTATAGATACAACCAACTACATACCTGAAAAAAAATAATAATAATAACGTTACAATGTATATACTTCTTTATATATTCTTATTTTTATTTTTTTTTAGTTGGCTTACAATTCATCGTGATCAAATTCATCGTCTGAATCGTCGTCACCGAATTTGGCATCACCAGAACCTTCTTCACCACCTGGTTGACCATACAATTTAGCAGTGATTGGGTTAGCAACATCGATTAATTTTTGTTTTTGTTCTTCAAATTCTTCAGCAGTTGCAGTATCAAAGTTGTCTTCAATAAATTCTAAGGTTTCTTTAATAGCATCATCCAAGGTTTCTTTGTCATCGTCATCCAATTTAGATCCTAAACCAGTTTCAGATTTGTCATTCAATTGACCTCTCAAGACATGAGCATAGTTTTCTAAGGAGTTTCTAGCTTCGATCTTTTCTTTCAATTCTTGATCTTGTTGAGCGTATTTTTCGGCTTCTTCAACCATTCTATCAATTTCATCCTTGGATAATCTACCCTTTTCGTTGGTGATAGTGATGGATTCAGATTTACCAGTTCCTTTATCAGCAGCTTCAACTTTCAAGATACCATTGGCATCCAAAGAGAAGGTAACTTCAATTTGTGGAACACCTCTTGGTGCTGGTGGAATACCAGTCAATTCGAATTTACCCAATCTGTTGTTGTCCTTAGCCATGGTTCTTTCACCTTCGTAGACTTGGATCAAAACAGTTGGTTGGTTATCGGCAGCAGTGGAGAAGATTTGGGACTTCTTGGTTGGGATAGCGGTGTTTCTCTTGATCAAAGTAGTCATAACACCACCAGAAGTTTCAATACCCAAAGTCAATGGATTGACATCCAACAAGACAATGTCATCAACACCTTCTTCACCACTCAAGACACCAGCTTGGACAGCAGCACCATAGGCAACAGCTTCATCTGGGTTAATACCTTTAGAAGCTTTCTTACCATCAAAGAAGTTTTCCAATAATTCTTGGACCTTTGGAATTCTAGTAGAACCACCAACCAAGACGATATCATCAATATCAGACTTCTTAACACCTGCATCCTTCAAAACTTGTTCAACAGGTTTCAAAGTCTTTCTGAAGGCACCAATGTTCAATTCTTCAAACTTGGCTCTGGAAAGAGTTTCAGAGAAATCAATTCCATCAACAAATGAATCGATTTCAACTCTGGTACTCATTTGAGAAGACAAGGTTCTCTTGGCCTTTTCTGCTTCTCTCTTCAATTTAGAGATGGCCTTGGTGTTGGAAGTAATATCAATGTTGTGCTTCTTCTTGAATTGTTTGGCCAAGTATCTGACAATCTTGAAATCAAAATCTTCACCACCCAAGTGAGTATCACCAGCAGTAGCCAAGACTTCGAAAACACCACCTTCAATAGACAAAAGGGAAACATCGAAAGTACCACCACCCAAATCGTAGACAATGATTTGTTTTTCTTCGTCACCTTTGTCTAATCCATAGGCAATAGCAGCGGCAGTTGGTTCATTGACAATTCTCAAAACGTTCAAACCGGCAATAACACCGGCATCTTTGGTGGCTTGTCTTTGAGCATCATTGAAGTAAGCTGGGACAGTGACAACGGCGTGGGTGACCTTCTTACCGAGGTAGTCTTCAGCAATGTTCTTCATCTTACCCAAAACCATAGATGAGATTTCTTCTGGAGAGAAGGTTTTTTCTTCACCGTTGAATTCAACAGTAACAACTGGTTTGTTACCTTTGTTTTCGATCTTGTATGGCAAGTGTTTAATTTCTTTTTGGACAGTGTCGTCGTTGTATTTCAAACCAATCAATCTCTTAATGTCGAAAACAGTGTTGTTGACATTAGAAGAAGCTTGATTTTTAGCAGCATCACCAACCAATCTTTCGTCACCGTTGAAGGAAACATAAGATGGGGTAATTCTGTTACCTTGATCGTTGGCTAAAATTTCAACTTTACCGTTCTTCATGACACCAACACACGAGTAAGTAGTACCCAAATCGATACCAATGACGGTACCGTAGTTTTCTGGAGATGATGAATCATCGTCACTAACAGCAGCGACGGCAAATGCATTTTGGGGTGATACCAAGAATGGTATGAGCATGACCAAGGCCACGTATAATAAACCAATACGTGGCAACCAAGAAGATTGTGATGATCTCATTATTCTATGAATTCTTAAAATAATCTAATTGATCGAAACAATTATTTAGTTGAAGATATAAAGAAAACTAAAAAAAAAAGAAGAATCAAACAAACAAAAAAAAAATGAATGGCAAAAAAAATACAATAAAATAAGACGTTTATATAAAATCAATGAAAGTGAAAAATTTCCAACATACTCTGTCAACATTGAACGTGAGGCGCGCATACAAAATACTGTATGTAGTAACGCACTCAATAGAATTTGCTAGAAGCAGTAAAAAACAAAAAAAAAAAAAAAGTTGACACGTAGTTTCAAACAATAATGTCGGACATAAATTGGACCTATGTCGTACACAAGTCCACGTGAGATGTCGTGAACGTGACTGGCATCAAATGTCGTATGATGTCGTCAAATGTCGTACTCTGTGGTGGGATTTTTATCTACATGGCTCACTAACATAACCTTCCCCCTCCTCCTCTTACCACTACACAAACACAAACAGACACACACCCTCTCGTCATCCGTTCCTCGATGATTAACAAACACATATTCAAGGTGTTGATTGGCTATAAACGTATTCTATATTGAGAAGAAGTTCCAATTTTACAGTTAATCCTCTCATTATCGAATAAGAAAGGGTCATTGTATTGTTAGATTTTTTTTTTTTTGTTCTCTGTGTATGTAGTGTAATCTCATTATGTTTGTTTTGTATGGCAAATTTTTGGTGACTACATTAAAAAAAAAGTTTCCAAGAGGAAAGGAGAAATTCCTCAACAACAATCCAAAAAAAAAATAAAAACTGAGAGACAACGAAAAGCGGACGGAGAAAGTTGGCCACACCTTTTTCTTTTCTTTTCTTTTTTACTCCAATACTACTCTAATTGCATTTCCATATTTTAGCTCATATCTTCAATGTCTAGTTCTCAACAACAATTCATAACGGATGAATTGTCCCAATTGCAAAAGGAAATAGTCTCCAAAAACCCACAAGATATTTTACAATTCTGTGCAAATTATTTCAATACCAAATTGCAGGCACAAAGAAGTGAATTGTGGACTCAACAATCCAGAGCTCAAGCTGCAGGTATCAACTTGTTCCCTTCTATTGATAATGTTAACATCAATGCCAGTGGAGTGAGTGTCCGAAATGATAGACAGCCAAGTTTCAAATCCCCATTTGGGTTGAATGACCCTCATCTGATTCATGACGAAGACCCACACCATAGTAAAAAGGACACTAACCAGGCAGCAGCTGGAGGTATCTTTAAGTCGAACTTTGATGTCAATAAAGAATCATCCACTGCTCCATTAAAAGAAGTAGATCCAGATGATCCATCTATACCACAAGCAGCAGCAGGTACAACATCATCAACATCAACATCAACACCATCCGCCATTAAATCTCCACATCAAGCACCGCTGCAATTCCCTCCACAGAAAATCCCAGTTGCCTTTAATGCCAATAGAAGAACTTCTGTGTCTGCAGAAGCTTTAAACCCGGCAAAGTTAAAGTCCGAAAGTTGGAGACCACCAGTTAACAACTTGTCGACTACCGAAGAAGAAACTTTAGCCAATAACTTGAAGAGCAATTTCCTTTTCAAACAATTGGATGCCGACTCTAAAAAAACTGTTATTGCAGCCTTGCAACAAAAATCTTTCCCTAAAGATACTGTGATTATTAAACAAGGAGACGAAGGGGACTTTTTCTACATCATCGAAACTGGTACTGTTGATTTCTATGTCAACAACGCCAAGGTGAATTCTAGTAGTGAAGGTTCGTCCTTTGGGGAATTGGCATTGATGTACAATTCTCCTAGAGCTGCTACTGCCGTTGCTGCCACTGATGTTGTTTGTTGGGCTTTGGACCGTTTGACATTCCGTCGTATTCTTTTGGAAGGTACTTTCAACAAGCGATTAATGTATGAAGATTTCTTGAAAGATATCGAAGTGTTGAAATCGCTTTCGGATCATGCACGTTCTAAATTAGCCGATGCTTTAAGCACAGAGATGTATCACAAAGGTGACAAGATTGTCACTGAAGGTGAACAAGGAGAGAATTTCTATTTAATAGAAAGCGGTAACTGTCGAGTTTATAACGACAAATTCGGTGACATTAAGCAATTGACCAAAGGTGATTACTTTGGTGAAGTTGCATTATTGAAAGACTTACCAAGACAAGCTACAGTTGAAGCATTAGATAACGTTATTGTTGCAACTTTGGGCAAATCAGGATTCCAAAGATTGTTGGGTCCAGCCGTGGAAGTATTAAAAGAACAAGATCCTACAAAGACACAAGACCCAACTGCTGGAAACTAATTAGTATTTTTTTATTATTATTATTATTAATCTGGTATATTGTTTTATATTGTTACTTTTTTTTTTGAGTATTTTATAGTTGATTTAGGTCTTTCTTAGTTTTGTATACATTTAAGTTTTTTTTTCTTAATTCTAAATCGAACTTCCCCTATACAGTGTTTGTATGTATTTTTGATTTATACGACCGATACTGAAAAATTATCCGACAGGTTGAATAATCTCACGAAAAATAAAAAAACAAAATCTCCCCAAAAAATTTCAAAAATCTTGCAACACGAGTTCCTATCTTTCATTAACAGCACCTCTCCAACTAACTAATCCACCATAAATGCTTTCATATCTCCAATCATTACTCCCAGAGACCAACGGAGGTAAACTTCCATATTGGTTATTATTCATTTCTGTGGTATCAGCATTCAATTCCGTTCAAACGTATCAAGACAACGCCCTTACCAAGAGAGTCTATGAAAAAGATCCCGGTCAAGTGTCTCCATTATCGGCAAGAACTTTTGGTACATGGACATTGATAACTGCCATTGTTAGATTCTATGGTGCCTATCATTTAAACGTCAGACAAATTTATGAATTGACTCAATTTACTTTTGTTATTGCTGGTTGGCATTTCTTTAGTGAATGGTTGTATTTCGGTACTTGTAAATTGGGTAAAGGCTTAACTGGACCATTGGTTGTTAGTTCTGTCAGTTTGATTTGGATGTATTTACAAAAAGATTTCTACCTTAATTAAGAGGTGTGGTAGTGTTATGTGGCATGGAAAAACTACCAGTTTGAATTTGCTTTTGTGACGTCCTTGTGTATATACTTGAAGAATGTAAATGTACAATATACTCTTATCAGACTCGTATCGAAAAGTAGAGGAATGATGAAAACGATACTTGGTGTAGTTATATATGATAGACCAAAAAAGTTTTGCATCTCTCATAAACAAAATGAAAAAAAAAAAAAATATTTCATTCCATCGATTCTGTATCTTTCAACAACCAACCTACCAACCAACCAAACAACTAACCAACCAGCTAAGATGAAGTACATTATTGAACATATGGAAGAAGGATTCTCTGAATGGGTTATCTTAGAATATAGTCAAATCATACGTGACATAGGCAAAGATAACCTCATACTTACTTCTCTTCCACCAAACACCACATCCAAAGATATCCCACAACGACTCCTTGATCTTGGTTTACAATGGACCACCAAAGAATGTGTTGACTTTGAAGGTAATGGTAAAACACTTGATCCATCAAAAGTTTGTTTATTGGACCCAGCAGCAGAAGTTGATTTAGTGCCTGAGGATAAATCCCAATTTGAATATTTTGTATTTGGTGGAATTTTGGGAAGTCACCCTAGAATAGATCGTACCGGGATCCTTAGAGAAAAGTATGGTTTCCATGGGAAAAGATTAGGTGCTTTACAAATGACTACTGATACTGCTATTAGAACTACTCAAAAGATAATTGAAGATGGGGTTCGTTTTGAAGATATAAAGTTTTTGGATTATCCAGAGATTAAATACAATAAATATGAATCAACTGAAATGCCATTCCGTTATGTTGTTGATAATAAAGGTGACCCAATTTTACCTGAAGGAATGTTGGAGTTGATTAAAAACGACGCTGAACAGAGTATTGATGATTTGTTAATAGAATAGATCATGTATAAATATATATATTATTATTACGTTTATTGATTTGGTGGATGGGTTTTCTATTTGTAGGTTAGAGTTAACTTGTCAACGGGTTTTTTAGGGCCACTAAGAAGTTCATTCATAATAAACCCACTTGTATCTTTATCTTCAAAATAAGAGACATGAGCACTAACTGCTGAAACCAAGGAGAAGTCAAATACTCCCATTGGTAAACTATAATCAACTCTTCCCGCCTTATTCAATGCAACCATTTTTTGTAGGATTTTACCAACAATGATCTTTTTCTTCTTATCGTCATCGCTATGTTTATCTAATTCTTCCGCTTGTTCATCCATAAGTATTCCCTTGATGATATCACCAAGTGCATTCTCGTTGCTTGCAATTTCTTCAACCGTTTTTTCATTTCCTGTTTTCTTACTACTTGTCAACCATTTAGCAGCCGATGATATCTTTTCTGACAACTCATCTCCAAAACTAGCCAAATCTTTGATCTGCGTGTTGAACCCTTTAACAGCAAAGTTGATATCAACTGGTCTGAAATCACCATATTTTGGTGCTACCAAAGGTTCAATTCTATAAGCTACCGGATCACAGGGATGGAAGATATTATACAAATTGACACACTTCGGAGAGACAGAGTCTTCTTGTGATTCCAGTGAATCGGGTGAGTTTCTACCACGAATATTCTTTTCTTCCAACAACTTGAACATTCCTACCGGCGAACCAACAAGGAATAAATTCTCCACATCAAATGATAACAACTTCTCCATGTCAGGGTTTTCCGGTATGGTTTTTGGTTGAGCAGAAAGAATGTCAAATGCAATAGCTGATCCTAAAGAATGACCCAAAATGTGTACTTTCCCGTTGAAATTTGGGTTTCGTTCTTTGTATAATTGATAAACACGATTCAATTCCAAAGTGACTGCAGATAATATCTGGTTCAAATATCTAGGTTGGTAGAATAAAAGTACATCCAATACAACATCCCCAACCACATCACGTAACGCCGTGATTCCTTGAACATTAATCTGAGATAAAGCAGGCAATCTTGATGGTTTGTCGGTATCAAATTTCTCTTGTGGATTGAACCCAATACGATGTCTCCAGGAAATTGGTAAAACTTGGATTCTGTTATTGCTAGTGTCTTTTGTCCCAGCATCATCATCACTGTTTTGTTTGTCTTCCTCGTGGTATGCTAGTTTCTTGTACTGGTCGTTTTCATCATATACTTGTTTCATGGTGTTCCTTAACATATTGATATTATGGGTGAAATTAATCGATTCGTATTTGCTGCCCAATACTTGACCAATACCATGGATACATAACACCAAATGATCAATTTCTCTATTTGATTTGGAATGGGATGTTTTTAAATCGTAATCAGATTCAAGAATCTTTTGCATATGCATATCATCAACTTCATTCGCATCACCTTGTTTATGTTTTGCCTGTTCTGGTTCTTCTACTTTTCCTTGACTCTCTGAATCTTTATTGCCACCACTAATTCCACTTATTATAGATCCAATTTCAGATCTAAAGACATCGGATATACCAGGTAATGGGTTTTGGGGTAATTTATCAAAAAACGACTCGTTCAATTCTTCAGAGTACCCACGTTGTATATGAGTCACCCCCATAAGTGAAACTTTATTGGGACCAAAATATCTAATCACATCAATTTGGAAAATTGAATCATTGTCTCCTGGGAATATCACTGCTTGTGATTTATTGAAAAATAATACCAATTCACCATTACTCAATCTGATCACATCTTTTTGAGAATCAAGATCAACAGCTGTTTCCTTTTCAATTACCTTCTCCTCTTCCTCTTTTGCTTCCTTATTCTCTTTAGGGTCTTCATTTTTGGAGGATTTGTTTTTCAATTTATTAAACTGTGCTATTTTATCTTTATTTCCCTTATGTGAATTCTTCTTCTTTGCTGAATCATTAGACTCATTTTCAAATAAATACGGTTTCAATTTTTCATACCCTATTTCAATCTCTTTAGTTAACTTTGCACTCAATGGAACTCCATCTGAATTAAACCATAATCCTCTTCGAACTTCATAAACTGGACCTTCCCAATAAACAGGTGATAATTCAAAGTTCTCCAAATCAACTTCGAATAATTTATCTTCGTTAACTTCGGTTTTTGGTTGTTTTTGGCGAAAATGATGTTCTAGATTCTTGGAATCATAATCCGAGAATGGGATAAACGATGATGGTTCCTTGGACTTTTCATAATTGTACCATTCAGGTTTTGAAATGGGCACATCCAGCGCATAGAACCATCTGATTGCAGGTTTTTGATCTGTATTGGCAGGAGCAGGTGGAGGTGCAGGTGTTGATGTCGATGTAGGAGTTGATGACGTGGATGAATAGTTTCTAATCACAATACGACTAATTGTACATTTCGATCCTAATGCAGGTAAGAATGGGTTCCGGTATGTCAATAGTATTCTCATTTGTGGGGAGTGAGTGGCTATTTGTCTAAGAGATAAAGGTTTTTAATAATGCTTTGATGATTTTTCGATCCGTCGGTCCCTACCATTATGTATTCTCTTTTTTTTTTAATAGTACGAGGTGACGTGGGGCAGCAGAGCTCTTTATTTTTGTGTGTGTTGGGGATTGATAGCATCACGTCCCGCAAAAAACAGAACAAAACAAAACAAAGCAAAGCAAAACAAAACAAAAATAGAGCAATTTCAACAATTTGGAATGATATCACAAAAATCAGTGGCAAAAGAAACCCCATCATCACCCAATGCAACCAAATTTAGCCCAACAGAAATTCGGTTTAGTTCGAGGTATCACGCCCACCCAAAGAAATTTCAAAATTTCAAAATTTCAAAAAGACACAAGGTGTCATCAGTTTAGATGTTGGGGTAAGTAGAGGTCACACACTCACTCACAATACACGCGGTTTCATTTGTTTTTTTTTTTGTTGGCTTACTGATCGTACATTATTCGTTTGTTACCTAGCCACGAGTTTAGATTGGCAATTTACATAGGCCGAAAACAAGAGTATAATTAACTTACAATTAATATGATACATACATCATTGTTGATGTATCAAGCAACGTCAACGGTTCTAGACCTTTTTTTTATCATCTTCCGACAGACCGCCCAAGAAAAGAAATTGCTTTATGCGGTATACAGCCTTGTCATTTACCTTGATCTCGTAGGTGTAATAAATGAAACGAAACGAAACGTAAAATAAAAAAAAATACTTCTACTTGTAGACCACGAAGGTTGTTGTCATGATGATCGTATTATTCTGGTTTAGGAATTTTTTAACGATTTAGTTGACAGCAACTCGGCGTTATTCTCGAGATCACATGTAACATGAAAGTTTCAATTGATTTTTTTACTAATTTCCAACAAATTATCAAACGGATCTTAGAGGTAATGTCGCAACTACATTGGATATAATAATTAATTCCGATTGCTGTTTTGTTATTTGCTATTTCCATAATTCCGTTTTTTTTAGAGCAACCGGGATCCCGATGAATTTAAATCTAACAAGTGGATATGATATTGCGGAATTTGAAACTCCAGATGTTGGAGGATTTTATGGAACTATGCAATTAGAAATCAGAACTACATCGCTTCACCGGTCACACATACCCACACACGCACACAGATCACACCACTAGCGGTCCAATGTCACCACCAACGCATATATGCATTGCGTAGAACAATAACTCCGTAAGGGAGAAGAAAAACTACGAATCAAGGTAATAAGATAACTCCGAAAGTGGAAGTATTTGATGACGATTCCCAAGATTAGTAATGAATCAAAAAAAAAAACAAAATTCACAAAAATAAGGCCATGACAGCCACTATATAGAGAGAAAAAAAATTAATTAATAATACATCCACCCCACACGGCAATAACATTTCCATCAACTCTCGGATATAAATATGCGCGGCTTGGAACCAATAAAACCGAACCGTGAAAAAAAATAAAAACAAAAAAAAAAGTATCCAGCCTTGGATTAAGAGGATGTTGTCGAACACACAACACGCAACGGCAAAAAAATTAAAAATGAAAAAAAGAAAGAAAAAACTAAGAGAAAAAGTCGCGGAACGACAGGCTAGAACCGGACACAAAATAAAGTTGCAAAAATGTTTAAGGAATTTTCATGGGAATAAATGAATAAATTTGGTAAAAGGAATGATCAGACAACAATGCACCCGAAGAGGAGAACCCCGCTATTTTCTTTCTAAGCAAGAACGATAAAACCGAAAAAAAGACCACTACGACATCATCAACATCAACAACAGATTACGGAGTTCATGACGTTGTGAATGATATTGTTTTTAATGTATTTCCGAAGTACATAACATGTTTTTTTTTAAAAAAACGCGATTCTAAAAGCCCCTTCTGCTGATTGGAAAAATGCATAACCATCCAATCAAAAAAAGTGTCATCTAAATGTGAACAAAAGCAATAACTCCATAGTGACACTCCAGATAGGGGAATTAAAACTAAAAAAGAAAAAAAGAAAAAGAAAATCGAAAAGAGAAATCGCGGAGAAAGGGTGAGACTTTTTTTTTCACGGAATCGCGTTTCTTGTTTACATCTATTTTTTTTTTTGTTTACCTACCCCTATTATTCGCCCGTATTGTTTGGTGGATGTCTCTTGGCTCTTTGTTTGTCACTGCCCCGTTATACCTACGGGCAAGATATGTGCGGTTAAAAATTCTGGGTAGTTTGCATTCCTAAAACGGAACAACAACAATAGATATGAAAGAAAAACTCTAATGTGATTACGTCACGACATTTTCGTTACCGGTGTTGCAGTATTGCAAACCTAGAATTTTCTGTTTTTCTGTTTTTCTGTTTTTCTGGTTTATTAATTAGTTACTCATTGTTTTTGTTCCCAATATTCCGGGACTCCGGTTTTTTTAGCCTTGTAAATAATGTCTCTGATGATCTCATAGAAGCAAGAAAGAAGGTCAAAGAATCAAGAAAAAAAAAATAAACAGCTAACTAAAAAAGAACAAGACACAAAGGATGCTGAAACTCTTAAAAGCATAATAGAAATAAGGCAGGCAATTCCTCTTTCCATAAATCAATCTAGATACAATAGAACGAGAACGTATAATCATTTTTTTTGTGTCATGCTATACTGCCGTGTTCTCGGATATGATGGGTTGTGGTTAAGTAATACAAACGTAAAACCAAAAAAAAAAAAAGAAACTGCTCACAACCATCGGGGGTAAAGATGAAAGGAGTGATCTCCAGAGTACCCACCCTACGCATTTACTAACTAAGCTGCGATATAGGAGATACACGTATACACACCACCAACATACTTCCGACGAGTCCTTAATAGAAAATCAATAAAAAATCAAAAAAGCAAAAAAAGCAAAAAAAAGCAAAAACAAAAAAATCGAACCGTGTTGATGGGCTTACAAATTTTTTTTCCCTCGTTTGTTTTTCATTAAGTCCCTCGGATTTAACATCCCAATTGTTAATGGTGGCTGGAACAAAATAGATCATCCTAGGATATGTATAATCTACAAGTGGAATGATTGGGTTGTGTATACTCCCTTACTCCCCATCCTGTCCCAAACACCTTCCCCATGCCAACACCAAGAATAAGTGGAAAAAAAAATACTGTAGCCGTGTGGTAGTCTGGACAGTACTTCACATTTTTCTTGTTTTTTTATTTCATTCTTTCTTTCTTTAGTTTAGTTTAGTTTAAGATTATTAATAATAATAGTAACAGGGTAGATTTTCTTAGAGAGGGAAAAGAAGAAGTATTGGCAGGACGTATGTAGATAGGGGTAAAGAAGCAACCTATCCAAGCTTGCATGATCACTAACGAGTGAAAGATGCAGTTGTCTAATTAATAAAGTTTTACAAAATGGAAATTCTAAAAGCACTCTGAGAAATGAGTGATTATCCTTCCTTCGGATTCGGCTCTATAGTGTGTTTTATTTTTGTATTACTCAACCATTTCTTTGTTTTACTAAAAGCCGGCAAGAAAAATTTCTTTTTCTCTGGTTCAGTATGATTGCGCTTTAGTAGTTGAGCAATTTTTTTTTTTTTTTTTTTTGCTTTTTTTTTTGTGTGTTTCCAGTACGACATTTTATTTTTATTTGTAATTTAAACTCATCCGACGGACGGCAGTAAATGGCTGCGGTTGGTTCTCGTACAAATTTGTGGGTAACGGATGCGGATGGGTTGCAGCAACGGAAATTAATTTTTGGGGCAAACACAGCAGAAAAAAAAAAACAAGAAGAAAATGTCGTCCCAACTTTTTTTTTTTTTTTTTTTTTTTTTTTTTTTTTTCCCCTTTTTTTTTATTTATTTAATTTTTTTTTTTTTTTTTTTTTTTTTTTTTTTAAAAAAAAATTTTTTTTTTTTTTTTTTTTTTTTTTTTTTTTTTTTTTTTTTTTTTTT
>JAKTVF010000418.1:0-34645 GCA_030557055.1 Candida tetrigidarum | reverse complement strand
GATGTCCAAACTGAATTCACCACCACCTGGACCACCACCAACTCTGATGGCTCTGTTGAAACCGAATCTGGTATTGTCAGCGAATCTGGTACTTCATTCACTACCATCACTACCTTCCCACAACCAAGCTCTGATGTCCAAACTGAATTCACCACCACCTGGACCACCACCAACTCTGATGGCTCTGTTGCCACCGAGTCTGGTATTGTCAGCGAATCTGGTACTTCATTCACTACCATCACTACTTTCCCAGGAAATATGGAATCTGCTGCTCCAACTGTTTGTAAGAGAGATGATGTTAATTGTATTTCATCTACCAACTCGGCATTGCAAACAGAATACACTTCCACTTGGGAAGTAACCAACTCCGATGGTTCTGTCTCCACCGAATCTGGTATTGTTAGTCAATCTGGTACCTACCTTACCACTGTTACCACCTTCCCTGCTCCTGTTATTAGTACATACACCACCACATGGACCACCACCACTACTGACGGTTCCCTTTGTACCGAATCTGCTGTTGTTAGTCAATCTGACACCTGCATCATCACCATTACTACTTGTCCACATGAAAAATCCTGTGGTGCTGTTGAAACCACTTTCACCAAGACTTGGACTACTACCACTGAAAACGGTGCACCTTGTACTGTGTCTGGTGTTGTCAGTCAATCTGGTCCTTCATTGAGTACTGTGACTATATTCCCAACAGAAACAGGTTCCGTATCTAATGGCTCTAATGGCTCTGGTTCAGGTTCAGGTTCAACAGGTTCAGGTTCTTCAGGTTCAGGTTCAGTTTCAACTGGATCTGCCTCTTCTGGTTCTTCAGATTCAGGTTCTGTTGGTTCTGGTTCCACTGGTTCTGGTTCTACTGGTGCAGAATCTACTGGATCAACTGCTTCAACTGGTTCTACTGGTTCTGGTTCTACTGGTTCTGGTTCTACTGGTTCTGGTTCTACTGGTTCTGGTTCTACTGGTTCTGGTTCTACTGGTTCTGGTTCTACTGGTTCTATTGGTTCTGGTTCCACTGTCGCAGGCTCCACTGTCACCGGTTCTGCTGGTGCTGATTCCTCTGTCTCCGGTGGTAGAGCCTCTGAATCTACTGGCCAATCTCCTTCAATGCTGCTCACAACCATCTTTAACCAAGCTTCATCATCTTCTCCATCTGGGGTCATTCAAGCAGAAAACAGTGCTGGTAAATCATCTCCTTTGGGATCTATGATGTTTGGTATGATCTTGTTTGCTATCATTTCCATTGTTTGAGTTTAACAAGTTTTTCGACACTATTGACGAAATAGTTTTCCTGTTTCTGTTATTGATCAAGAGTAGTTCACAATTAAGTTCATTTACTGGATACCAGATAGCGCTTGTTATGCTTTTATCACATTTTGACTTTCTTGAGGATAATTGCTTATTTTTCTGTTTTCTTGTTTGTTTTCTTGTTTTCTTTTCGGTGCAATCAATCCATTTGGCACATCCTGAATTTCCTTTGACTTTTCTTGTGGATTTTATTTATTTTTTTCGAGCTTTTTATAGGCATATTCAATATATTTGAATTAATTTTTATTAATAACCAGTAGTATTGCCATTATGTAGGGTAGAATTTTCAGTCACGTGGCAGTTTTTTTTTTTTTTTTTTTTCTCTAAAGCTAATTTCTTTGAACTGTATGTGTGTTTGTCCAAGAAAACGAAAGAAAAAAGATTTGAGTTTGAATTGGTAGCGTCTAAACTTTACAACCCCACACATATTATTTTGATAAGAACGGTCGTGTATTTGAATCAACAATGTTTTTTGTTTTTTGTTTTTTTGGCTTTGTACGATAATATGATCTGGTTGATCATGCAGTTCAAATAATTTTGTCACCTTGGAGAAATATTTTGTTAACTAATAGTTACCAACAATGCCGACACATATAAATAACAACTCAGTAATATAAAATAAAATATAATAGTTGATAGATTGCTATTGGAATATCTGTCGATGGAGGAGTGGTGATAATTACTTGGGGGAACGGGATGAAGAGAAGTGTGACGTGGGGGGAGGGGTGGGGGTGAAGTACAGCCCACCCGTAAAGCAATCAATAAATTTTTTTTTTATTTTTTAAGCCAAAATGGTAGAGGCGTGCATTTTACACTAACAAATAAAATAATGAGTGTGTGTGGAAAATTCCACTTTACATAAAAGTGTAGTCACATAATCTTTTTTTTTTTTTGACCTTCCCCTTAGAAATAATAAAATTTGTTTATGGGTTCTACTTTTCTCTCTCCACTTTTTTTTTTTTTGTATATTAAATTAAATTAAATTAAATTAAACTAAATCCTTTTCTTTTCTTTTGATTCTTTTTACTCCAACCCCCCCTTTAATACTTCAACTATGACTATTGATCTAACTAAAACTGGTAGTAGGATCAATACTCTTACCACTACCAGCACTAACACCACCAACAATACTTCGACTGCAGGTAACACCAATACTGCCGGCGGTAACGACAGTGACACAGCCAAAAACACCCTAAATATATCAGATCATTCATTATCCAAGTCAACTACTGATAATGATGATCCAACAGATAATATATCTGCAAATAACAACAACAATACCAACAATACCAACAACAGCGGTAGCAACCAAAGAACTAGCATATATACCATGACTCCATTCAATAAAAGAAGGAAAAGTAAGATATCCGCTCAACATTTCAACACCGTATATCATCAATACAACAAGTGTTTCCAAAACTACTATCATTGCTACCAATATTTGAAACCAAACTGCTCCTTCAACTCGAGCATCAAACCGTCCGTTAATCATTGGCAACTTCGTGATTTGGTCAAGTTTAACAACATCAAGAATCAAATATACTATACTAAGGATGATTCTATTTACAAGTATCAAGTTGATGATTATTCCATTGACAAATATATCAAATTAAACTACTATCCTCGATGTTTTGATCACTATCAAGACTATGTCGTTACTGGTGGTTTGTTAACCACTTCCTCCAAGTTATTTTCGTTAGACTTGTCCAACTTGACTTATGAAAACAGTCAGGATTATTCATCTTCATTAGCTTCCACTGGTAGAAGAATTTCCAAAGGGTTGTTTTCCTTTTATAATCCTGAATTAGACCAACTAAGTACGGTCAAAATTGGGGAAATGATTAACAATGATGTCACGTTGTACAGATCCACAAACAACTCATTCCAATCGTATATTTGTAATAACGATACTTTCTTGTATTGTGTCGATATAAATAATTCCGATTTGAAGTGTTTTAATAAGATCAACTGTGAATCAAATACTTGCTTAAATAATGTCATCAAGAACCCGAAATCTGATAAAATTCTAACCGCCACCGGGGACTCTAGTCTGGTTTTTTTGATTGATCCAAATGCCAAAAACCCTATTATTAAAACTATAGATTCCGGTCACGAATCTGGTGGGTTTGGTGTGGATTATCATTCAAATGGGTTATTATTTTCCACGGTTTTCCAGGATGGAATTTGTCAAATCTACGATATAAGAAATTTGTCACAAAAGTTGATTGAAATTAAATCAACCAGACCTGGACACCAATCTGGTGCGTTTAGAGTGGTTAAATTCTCACCAGAAAATGATTTGAGTGATTTATTGATCATATCTGAACATGTTGGTAGGGTTCATTTAATCAATTTAAGAAACTTAAACTATGAAAATGTTGATGATCATCAAGTTGTGGTCATACCTTCTGCATTAACCAAATTTGTTGAATATAAAAAGCATGTTTACGAAGAACAACAGCTGGGCAAGCCGATTAATGTGTACAACAACACAGACAATAGTGATATTCATAATGATATGTTCTATCAAGAAGACGTTGACGACTATGACGACTATGGAGAAGAAGAGTTATCATTCACTGCGCCATTAGTTTATGATTATGATTACTTGACAAATATTCAACCTAAATTATTCAAAGATTTTAACTATTTACCACCAATTTTCCCACCTAGAAAAAGACACTTGCAAGAACATCAACGTCATCATGAAGCTGCCCGTTCTCGTCCTACTTTAAACACCCCACAATGGCAAGATACCACCAATTCGGGAAGTTCTTCTGGCGCAACAGAACATCGCCAACAAGAAGTTTCACCAAGATCATCTGCTAGACCATCTTTTGACTTTGATAGTCAATTAAATGATATCTATATGGAATATGGTGGAAGCGAATTGCAGCCAAGCAACCAACAGCCATCTCCACCACATTCTACAAATATAACCAGTAGTTCATCCTACATGTATTCTACATATTGTGATGACCTGTATCAACAGACCACCAATCATATACATGGAGAAATGGAATTACTGGGGATTGAGTTTATTCATAATGAAAGGAGTTCCAAAGTGGTTATTGGATGTCAAGATTCGGGAATGTTGATGTGGGATATTAATGGTGTTTCAAGAAGAAGCACTGGTAGCTTTGATTTCGTTTAAGCTAGGTTTTTGGTTTTGGTTTTGGTTTTGAGCATGTTTGTTCGTTTATTTGTTTGTTTTTCAATTCCATAAGGATTCGTCTATGGCATTTTTTATTTAATTAGTTTTAGTATTAATTTTATGTGTGTAGGTTTTTCTTTTTACGTTGTAATTTGGCATTGGTTTCTTTATTCGTTGAAATTTTTATTGTCATTGTTGTTACTGCAAGAATTTTGCAGTAATGGTTAATAATGAACATTATATACATATTATTTCTTATCCAACTATTAAACAAAGACACAACTCAACAAGACTAACTAACTAACTAACTAACTAACTGATATATATATACCGTCAAGTTATATATATTTATGAGAATCATTTCATCGTTAATGAATATTAATAATCAATAACTCCAAAAAAAAAAAAAAAAAAAGGAAACAAAATTACTTAAATACATTGTCTATCTTCACTTTCTTCTGCAATTTGTATTATTCCTGTTGCTTTTTTTTTAATTTAGTTTCATTTACCTATTATTTTCTACTAGATCTTCCACCTCTATCAGTTGAAAACATTTATAAGGAATACAACCAATGCTATCCTTAAGTTGGTATTAGTATCAGTGTTATCATTATTATTACTATTGTTATTATTACTATCATTTTTTTTTTATATTTTTCTGAATTTTTTTTTTCCTTTTTCCATTTTCTTTTAATATATATGTATGAATCGTTTTTTTCTTCTTATTTTTAATATACAATTATGGTTCTTTTTTTTTTCATATTTCATATTTCATTTTTTGTTTGTTTGTTTGCATTTCTTCAACCTTTGACATGACTATCGTTAATTCAACAACCATTGTTGGTAATTTTCTTTAACTCTTAATTTCACATCCTCCAACTTGGTACCCTCTTCAGCATTATTGATTTCCAAATTGTTACAAGATTTAACGCTTTCCAAAATAATGTCATCTCCAACAATACCTTCATCCAAAGAATTAATTAATCCATTAATGATAATTTTGACTCTCTTGAAATTCAAAATCAAATTCAAATCAACCCAACCTTCAGAGTCCATGTTTTTCCTCAAGAACAAATCCTTAATCAAATTCTCCAATGAGAAATAATAATCAATTTGTTGGATTAATGCTTGTTGAGGATCTTGTTTTGGAGAAATAGGTGGTGGGATTGGTATTGGAATTTGTTGAGGGTATGGTATAAATTGGATCGGACCTGGCATAATTCCTGCACCACCATTGGCAGCAGCAGCATGATTATGGTTATTATGATGATTGATGTTATGACGATAACCTCCAGTACGGTATTGTTGGTTATTGTTGTTATTATTTCGGTTGTTTCTGTATTGGCCGTTTCTATATGGACGGGCACCGTTGTTGTTATTGTACTGGAAGTTGTTTGGGTATTGTTGTTGTTGCTGTTGTTGTGGGTGGAAGAAACCTTGAGGAGTGAACGGTTGTGGTTGAAGTGGTTGTTGTGGAGGCATTTGTTGAGGGTTGGCATTGTTGTGGTTGTTGTTGTTGTTGTTATATCTCTTTTGATATTGACCGTTAATGTTACCATTTTGCTGATGTGGGTTGTTGAAACGTTTCTTTTGTTGGCCGTTGTTAAATCGTGGTTGTTGTTGTTGCTGTTGTTGTTGAGGATGACTTGGGTGTTGCTGGCTTGCATGTTGTTGTTGTTGTTGTTGTTGTTGGTGATGATTGTTTTGCTGTTCGGTAGGGGTTTGATGCTGTTGAGCTGGTTGTTGAGATGATTGTTGTTGTTGAGATGGAGAAGAAACCTTTTCATCAGAAACTTCCTTTGATTGTTCGGATTTCTTTTCAACAGAGCTGGCATTTTCCTCAGTTGAAGCTCCTTCAGATGCAACTGGAACTTGTTTACCTTCTTTACCTTCAGATTTTTCCTCTCTCTTCTTTGGAGATGGCTTGTTGTTGCTAGACTGGTTGTTATTCCCACTCTTTTTTCTATTTCTGTTTGGTTTAGAATTATTGGAACTAGCATTGCTATTGTTACTACTGTTTCTTGAACTTGGTAATGTCACTTTAGCATTGATAGGGACCCATTTATTAGTGATTGGTTTGATGAATTTTTGTTGTTGAGGTTTAACAGTGGCTTGTTCACCCAATAATGGTGCCTTGTCAGGAGATGGCCATTTTTTATCATCGACACTTAATTGAGCAACCCCTGATGTTACATCACCCCAGGCTGATTTTGTAGGCACAGGTGCTGGAGCCAAATTTTTCTTTGGTTTTGGTGGTGGAGTAGCAGTGGTGGTACTATTGGAATCAGTGGCAGTGGCAGTAGGTGTTGGTGTAGAGGTAGAAGTAGAAGTAGTAGTAGTGGCTTGGTCTTCAGATTCTTTACCTGAAGATTCAGTAGAAGCTGGGACTGGTGCCTGTTCTTCTGGTTGGGGATCTTCTGAATTTGGCTTGGAAGAGTCTGAAACAGTTGGAGTAGTCGTTGTGGTGGTCGTGGTCGTGGAGGGGGAGCTAGTAGAAGTAGTTACAGATCCATTAGCAGCCACGTTAGCATACGAGATAGGTGAAGTCATACTTGAATGAGGGACAGATAAATGATTTGGATAACCTTCAAAGTATTCTAGGTGAATGTGAAAATAGTGTAGAAAAAAAATTTTTTTTTTTTTCTTCTTCTTACTTTCTTTCTTTCTTCAGTTTCAATTGGGACACAAGAAAATGAATTCCTATGAGAAACTTAGAAAATAAGGAAGAAAAAAAAAATACAGAAAAAAATTTTTCACCCTAGTAAAATTTTTATTAGCTGTGAAAAAGTCCATTGAGGACTGCACATAAGCAAACCTCATTCAATTTTGGTGTGTCCGCCAATTTGTTCCTCTTCTTCTTGTTGTAGTAGTAGTTGTAACAGTAAGCGTTAGGATACACAAAAACTACCTTAACGGTTTCAATTTGATAGACAAGTTTTTCTTTTTGTCTTGTATTTTTTCTTCACGTAAACAATCCCAATGTAATTCAATTGGTTCGTTTCGTTGAACAAGAACTTATGCATCAATTAGTAAAAACAATGGTTATTTGAGTGTTCCGAGGACGCGAAGGGTATTGTTGTTACTATTCCTTAAGGTCTTTTTGAAGTTATAACATGGTGAAGTATGATCACAACTTAGAATTGAATGAAAAAGAAAAGTAAATGATGGAATTTGTCAAATTGGTTGTAAGAATTCAATTTGTTTTGAATGTTTTTATTATATGTGTATTGAAAGTATTTACAACCAATTCGGTACGTTTTTATTTTCGTTTTGTTTTACAACCAATTCGGAGTAAAATGTTTGTTCCGAGGGACTCACGTTTACTACAAAACCAACCACTTTAACAAGAGGGTCATTTGGAGTAGCCCATACACCCGATATATATCTATTATTCATAATAATGTCTTATTGATACTACCCTTAAACTCCTTCCACACCTCGTGTTATTAACCCCAGACAGGTAATGGAGTAGGATTAAGATTTTACATGACTTTTATTCTATGGAGGTGGGAAAAATGGAACGGCACCGAAAAAAAATATTAAAAATAAATACAAAAAAAATAAAATCGCTCAGAAAGAGTGGGAGAGAGTGAGTGGGAGAGAGAGTGGGAAAGAAAGCGGGAACGAGAGCAAGAGAAACAGAGAAAGTAAATCAAATTGGCAACGGAAATCTCTAAAAGAACAAAAAAATAATAAATTTTCTCCACACAATTTTCCACATACCACTTTAAAAAAAAATCGATCATCATCATTATCGTATCGTATCATATCGTACCGTATCGTATCACACCACATCACATCGCCAGTTACACCATCAATTATTAATGTCCATTTTTACCAATCCTTTATATCGTCCATTATTTGAGATCATCAGATCAGCAAGAAATGGTATCGTCTACGGTGGTAAATTGCGTTTCCTGCATGCTTTGGTCATAAATCTATTGTACCGTTCGGGACCAATATTACCTAGATTGAAATCGGTTTTAGAGGCTACTAAAGATCATGCTGAGGTTTTAGCCTCTTTTGCAATCATATATAAAGCCTGTGTTATGGTCTTGAAACAGGATAATTTCTTAGGCGATAAAAACATGGGGTTGATCAAATTTATCAGTGGATGTTTCGGTTCATGGATTGTTTACAGTCAACATTTCAATATCTTCAACAGCGGAATCACCCACCAGATCACGTTGTACTGTTTCAGTAGAGTTTTATTGGCGTTGGGGAAGATATTATTGGACAATTATTTGCTTTGCGTCCAGCCAAGTTTCAGAAACTATCAAGGTGAATCGATCAAATTTAATGAATTGAGTAACCAACAACAAAAGAAATTGAAAAATATGTTATATAACAAGCTGTGGAAATATTTTGCTGTCATAACCTGGGGTTTAGTCATGTTGATTTACGATTACCAACCACAATACTTACAAAGCTCGTTGCGTCACAGTATGGCTTATATTTATGACGTGGAGATGGATACCTGGTCAAATTGGAGAGAATTATTGGGTATTTAAGAGAGAGAGGCTGGATCTCTTGTGGGTGCTATGAAATAAGGCAAACTATTCCTACTGTTTTGGATCACTTGCACATCATAAACACATCCACACATGTAGTTATATATTTGTTGATGTTATATTTTATTTCAGTTTTCAGTTTTCAGATTTTGGTTTGTTTTAGTTCTTAAGGACAATTGATTAGAACCTAAATAAATATTAATAGATATACCAAGAGTTGACAACCACCGAATTATTCTGTCGCGTGTAAAAGTCCCCCTCCCCCTGTGGTCTTAACTTTTAGGTGTTGCTCCCTCTCAGTTCCGTTGTCGTGCACACGTGCACAATCGATTGTCCGGTTTAACAGCGTGTCTTGAAATATTACGTGAGCCAGTTTTACTAATTTTCATATAGTGCGCCGTCAATAAATTAATTTGCCAGTGGGCAAAAGCAAAAGCAAAAAAAAAAAAAATTGTATATAACGATCCCACATTTAACCACCAGGTTTTTTTTTTTTTTTTTTTTTCACTTGTTTTTCTTTCCCACGACTACGTCAACAAATACAATAACAAAAGATCAATCATCATGAAATTTTGGAAATACTCTACCAATGCCTTAGCTACCTTGTTAGCAATTGTCACATTAACCAATGCCGGAGGTCCTACTGAAGGTGACGCCATTGCTGATCCAAACAGTGCCGTTGTCAAATTAACTTCGGAAAACTTTGCTGCTTTCATTGAAGAAAACCCATTGGTTTTGACTGAATTCTTTGCCCCATGGTGTGGATACTGTAAAATGTTGGGTCCAGAATTTTCCAAAGCTGCTGACTCCTTAAACGACTCCCACCCAAAGATCAAATTGGCCCAAATCGATTGTACTGAAGAGGAAGCATTGTGTTTGGAACACGGTATTAGAGGTTACCCAAGTTTGAAGATCATTAGAGATGGTGACAACAAGGGTGCCGAAGATTATTCTGGTCCAAGAGAAGCTGATGGTATTGTTGAATTCATGATCAAACAATCTTTGCCAGCTGTTTCAACTCCGGAATCAACTGAAGACGTGATTACCTTGATTGAAGCACAAACCAAACCATTTGTATTGCAAGTCAATCCAACTGAAGAAGGTAACACCACTTTCCACAAGGTTGCCAACCAAAAGAGAAAAGATTATGTTTTCATTTCTGTTGAAGATAAATCCATTATCAAAGATTTGAGCAAAAAATACAAAAAATTGGATATTGCCGGTAAGAAACCAAGCTACTTGGTTATTCAACCTAACCAATTTGATGATGCTGCCAAATTCGACAACAAAAAGACTTTGGACGCCGATTCATTGACTGAATTTATTGGTGTTGAAGCTGTTCCATACTTTGGTGAAATTAACCAACAAACTTATATGACCTATATGTCTTCTCCATTACCAATTGCCTACTACTTCTACAACAATGCCGACCAAAGAGCTGCAGTTGAAGAATCCTTAACCAAGGTGGGTAAGAAATACAGAGGTAAATTGAACGTTGTCGGTTTAGATGCTAGTTTGTTTGGTAGACACGCTGAAGTTATTAATATGGATCCAGAAGTTATTCCATTGTTTGCTATTCACCACATTGGTGATAACAAGAAATACGGGGTTAACCAAACCGATTACCCAGAAGGTCCAACCACCGCTGTGATTGAAAAATTTGTTGATGATTACTTCAAGGGTAAATTAACCCCAATCATCAAATCTGAACCATTGCCAAGTGATGAAGAAAAGAAGGCTAACCCAGTTGTCAAATTAGTTGCTCACAACTATAAGGATATCTTGGAACAAACCGATAAAGATGTTTTCGTTAAATACTATGCTCCATGGTGTGGACACTGTAAGAAATTGGCCCCAACTTGGGCTGAATTGGCTGAAATTTTCGGATCCAACAAGGATGATGCCAATGTTATTGTTGCTGATATTGATCACACCAATAATGATGTCGACGTTCCATTCAATATCGAAGGTTACCCAACTTTGTTGATGTTCCCAGCCAAAGGTAAGATTGATGAAAAAACCGGATTGAGAGAACCAATTGTTTTCGAAGGTGCTAGAGAATTAGATAGTTTGATTTCTTTCATCAAAGATAAAGGTGCCTTGGGTATTGATGGTGATGAATTGAAGGTTAAATTACAAGAAGCTAAAGAAGCTAAAGAAGATGCTGAAGAAGATGCCGATGCTGCTGAAGATAAAGAAGATAAAGAAGACGGAGAAGATGAAGAAGAAGTCGAAGAAGCTGAAGAAGTTGAACATGATGAATTGTAAGGGAGGATATCTTCATTTTTTTTTGATATTTATTTTCTATGTATGCATGTATGTATCAAAACTCTGTCTCATTTCAACCTGTTTCAAAAAAATATATAAAATAAAAGAGTATTGAATACTGAAAGAGCATGAAATACTGAAAAGAATTTAAATATGTATTAAAAAGAGAAAAACACATGTAGATATGTAGATATGTAGATATGAAAAATAACATATACTTCATCTTAAGCAGTCCAAATTTTAACTAATTTATCATCACCAACACTACCCCAAATTTTACCCAAATCTTTACCTTTAATAACACCACCTTTTTTATTCCAATCAACCCCATTACATAATCCCACATGACCTTTAATTCTTGTGATCAATTGACCCGTGTGTAATTTCCAAAAATATATATATCCTTCATCACTACCGGTTAAAATCAATTCTTCTTGTCCTTCTTCCTGTCCTTCTACTTCGTCTTCTACATTGTCTTCATTAAGATAACCAAATGTAGATCGAACGATGAATGAACTTTGTGAATGACCAAAGAATTTCTTATACAAGATGGGTTTATTTAATGTTTCTAATGGAGAGATATCCCAAACTTGTAATTCTTCAGGAGCACTGTTGATTAATAAATAATTCCCATTACTTGAAATTGAACAAGACGTTAATCTTCCTTTGAATTGGATATTGGAGATTCTTCTCGTGGTTGCTTCATCATTGAGAATATCCGGGATCGTATAAAAATGAACCTGATGGTCGTTTAATGTGACTAATAAGTTTCCATCATTTGTGATTGCTAAATCATTAATTCTATTGAAGTTACTCTCAAGATTCGTGTTGTCATTGTTGGTTTTGTTGTTGTTGTTGTTGGTGGTGTTGTGAGATAGGTTATTGTTGGAGGAGCTACTTGGATTGGGCTTATCAGCAGTAGCACTGGGGAGATCTTCCACATCTTTCATGGATACATCATCTCGTCTAATATCTTCTGCATGTGCACCTCCGGATCTTTCGCCATCTCCATCGTCATCATTGTTATCATTATCATTATCAGCATCGTAATCATCGTCTTCTTCTATATTGGCATAGAAATCAAACAATTCCGTCCCATTACAATCAAATATTTTAAGAACCTTATCCGGGGAACCAACAATAAATTGAGGAGTATCAGAATGAATATTATCATTGGCGATTTTCTTATTTTCTGGTAAAAACTCACAAGTCCATGTTTTAATATCAGGAGCTAACGTGAAACAACTGATTAGTTTAAACTCCCCCAACGATGACGATTCCACGCTACTACTACTGCTACGGGTAATTCTTCTTTTGTGGATTTCACCAACTGACCAAACTCGAACCACGGTATCCAAGCAACAACTCACGATATAGTTCTCTTTGGGGTCCCAACAACAATAAATCACCGCTTTGTTTTTATTTGCTGATGATGGAGGTTTGGAGGAAAAGGGAACAAATGCAGAATTATCAGCAGCCATTGTTGGTTCTAAGATTTTTATCAATTGGAAATTATTAATCACATCATACAATACCAATCTGCCATCTGATGACCCCGTCACCATGAATTTACCTGATGGAGAAAACTTAATGAACCACACTTCATCATTATGATAAGTCAATGTATGTAATAATTTCCCGGGGTTGAAGTTCCTTTGATATTTTTTGCTTGGAGGAGGTACAAGACTATTCCCAGATGCAGATAGTAATTTCTTTCGTTCTTGTTTGGTTCTTGGTGGTAAATAATAAGGTGATTGTAATTGTTGATATTTAGACGCTTGTTGTAAGATGGTTGTTAAGTCAGGTATATCTTCAAATGGTTCATTCTTGAATAAATTCTTGAATAATGTATCTGTGAAAGATTGCAAATCGTCAATGCGATCATTTTGCAATAAATATTCCTTAAATGGGACTGAATCATTCAACAATAAAGTTGTTTCCTGTTCCCTTGTCAAATATGGTAATATTTTAGTGCCGAAAATCGTATCAAATTGGGTGATATTGTCCACTTTGTCTAATACAGGCATCATCTTACCGGATATGTAATTCAATCTCTCATCAACCGAATTGTCTTTAGTGGTTTGGATAATCTCGAGATAATTGATTCTCCTAATGAGATATAGTACCAAATTCAACAACGACTGTGAGTCACCCGTTGCTGGTATATTCAACAAATGAACAAACTCACTTGCATCTTGTTTACCATCAATTAGAGATGTTAAGTAGTTATCCAAATTATTGTACTCTTTGTTACATAAGGAATCATAAAACCATTGAACCAATTTTGGTTGGTTGCTATTGGTATTTATGGAGGTTGTCAACTGATCAGCGATATTCAGATAGCCCAATTCATTTAAAGATTTAACAATTAATTGTAACTTGTATTCTTTAGAAATCATTGATAAGTTTTTTTTAAATTTTTAATTTGAAAAAGTGCAGGGAAGCTAGTTTCTCTCTTCGTATTTTATTAATCTTGACTTTCTTGATTTCTGATTAATCGATATGTGCTGATTACTCCTTTTTTTTTTTCTTTCTTTTTCTTTGTGTGATTACGTTGAAGAGTGAGAATGAGAGAGAGAGAGAGTGAGAGATAGCGAGACAAAGGGAAAAATAAAACATGCTCACGGAGTGTGAAGTTGGAGTAGTGCACCTGGGATCAAATTGAACACTATCCGCTTACATAAGCAACATTTTTTTTTTTTTTTCCCTCCATTATGCGATTATATAATATTTCGACAATTCTCTCGTAATCAAATATCTGCAAGCGAAACAGACGTGATCCACAAATTCCACCATACCAATAGGATGATGGGAATGACGGGGGTGAGGGTGACAAGGGGTTTCATAATATGCGCAAAAAAACTAAAACCTAAAAGGGGAAGTTCTCAACGGTTATGTTCTATTCTTCCGTGATACATTTTCTTTTTTTATTGAAATTCTACTCTTCGTATACGCACCACCACAAAAGGAGACATAAAGCCGAGCAATAAGAGACGATGGGGTACTTTGAGTTATTATTAAAATAGTTAAAGTAACAATAGAACAATGAACCAATAGAAGATGCATTCTGAGTTAAAGAAACTAAACAGAACCAAAAAAAAAAAAAGACGTGACCCAATAATTTCTTTTTTAAGGTTGGTTATATTTTGCAATCAATAAGCATGTGTCTATGTATGAGAATCGGAAAGTTTAGGAATAGGAAGTATACCACCGAGGGTAGTTTTCTTATTTGCTTTTGATACATTCGAGTAGATCGGGAACGGCTCAAATAATTGGGATCACGATTTAGGTTGATAGGGGGAAACGGGAAACGGGCGAGAGAGCGCACTAAAATTTAAAAAAAGAAAAAGAAATAATAAAGTATTACATGTGGGAACGAGATTGCGTATCATCCACAATAGTGCGGCATTTTGTTTGTACTTTATATTTTTTGAATTTTATCAGTTTTTCCAATTTTTTCATGGGGTAAAGAACGATTACTAGCGAATGGATAAGGGAAGACAAGAAAAGAAAAGAGAATGCACGGAAACGAATCCACGAGATTACTAATTCTCAACAACACGATGTATAGAGAAAATGTAGCGGAAAAAGAAAAACGACGTGGAAAAAGAAAATGGCACTGGTAGTGTACTGCGAAAGTTAATCTCAATTGATTAAAATCACTCAGAGTGTGTTGATGATTTTGATTAAATTGATGACTAATCGCAATCTGTTGGACAAGAATGTTATCGTATTCTCTTTTTTTTCTTCTGGTTGATGATTGAGTTGTGGTAATTGTTAATGGGGATTGTTTTGGTTTTAATTTTAGAAGTGTATAAATAAAATGACTCATTAGAATAACATTTGCATTTGATGCCATTCCCTTGAATCTAGAACTCCACAAAAAACAAAAAACAAAACAAAACAAGAACAATGAATAAGAATTTGCACTGCCCATTAAGCATGGTTTATATTATATTGTCTTGTAATTTCAGCAACGCCACTTCCAAGTGTCAATTCTGGCAAAAAATAATAGGGGTGAATGAAAGAGAGTATGGTACTTCGTAAAAAAGGGGTGGAAGAGTGACTGTTTTTGTTTGTTTGTTTGAAAGAAATTGAGCGGTGTTTTTTTGAATTTCTAAGACCGGAAAACAATACAGATAACAATAGTCGTGTAGATATAGATTATTTTATAGTGGTTAGTGGGTGTTGATCGTTTATTGTTTCATAAATTTGCCTCTATATTTTTTGGGGTGGGGGTAAGCAAAAGAGGAAAGTAACAAAGAAAGAAAGTTGTTCCGAAATACAAAAAAGAATTAATACACTAAAAGAGATTTAGCAGTTGAAGTTTGTGAGGCTAAAATAAAATAGAAACAACACGAGCAACGTTTTTGGCTTGTCTTCTTTTCTTTTCTCTTTTCTTTTTTTGGTTATGGTTTTCTGGTTTTATGGTTTTGGCTTTTGGGTGTTTCGATTATAAATGATCTTAAAGGGAATATATCGGAACACACAATACAAGATAATTTTATAGGGGGATCTTTCGTTTAGTGTCATTCTTGTGACTTTTGGTTATAGTTATTTTTTTTTATTAGAATTTTTAGAATTTAGTGTAACTCACGTAAGTGTATCTTTGTCTATTTTGTACTTGTTAGAATCTGTTTTCGGGTTTCTTTCAATTCATTGTTCTTTTAATATTTAATATTTTTTATATTTTTTTGTTTTCCCTCTTTCTCTTTCTTTGTATAATAATATAATAATAAATAATACACCTAGTGAAATGAGTTTGGGATATAAATACGATCAATTTTTGCCATCAAATTTTATTTTTATATTTTATATAAAATTTTTATATTTTGTTTTTCTTATTGATCTTACTCTGTTTAGTCTATTTAATTTTCAACTAATTAGTAGATATATATTATCTATCTAATTATTATTTATTTATTTATTTCAATTGATTTTCCTACCTCTCAATTTTTCACATTTCCATTCCATCCCTACACTAATATAATATTACTACCCCTGTGTTGGTCAGTTTTCCGTTTTATTTTTTGTTGCTTTTCCTTTTTTTGCAAATCAACTACCCCAAAAAAAAAAATAAACTACAAAAAAAAAACCTGACTTTTCAATTATTCATACAGCAAACACACCAAAAAAAAAAAAAACTTAAAAAACCAAAAAGAGAGACAGACAACCAACCCCATTTATCTATATCATATACTACCCTCACCTATCTTACGATCCGATTGATAGAACAATTCTCATCATGACCCAGAAGAGACAACGAGCTTCTAAAGTTTGTGACTTTTGTAAAAAGAGAAAAGTAAGATGTGATTTAGGAAACCCCTGTTCGGCTTGTATCAAATACAAGAAATTCCCCTGCGTCTATTCAACTGATGATCATACCGATAACAACAACAAAAACAGCAACAATACCAATACCAATACGGTCAAACGACAGAGAAAGGTCTCTGACAACTCCTCATTTGGTCAAAACTCCTACACTAATATGGTTGTCTCTAACACTTCGCCAGCTATGTTCATGCCCAGCCAAACCACTCCATCTCTACAGATTTCAGATATAATTAATAACACCACTTGCACTGCCGTAATTGAAAACCCACATACTGAAATAGTAGCTAATGGTAATAGTAATGGTATTAGTAACAACAACAACAACAATAGTTATAACAACAATAGTAACAGTAATAGTATTGACAATGGCAATGTCAATGGCAACTTCAACGGTAATGCAGGAACATTGCTACCTACTTCAATATCACCATCTTCATCATTAGGTGCTCCTAATCAACAGCCAACTGCAGTCCAATCTGAATTAGCTTTCTTGAAAGAAAAATTACAATCCTTAGAATATTCTTTGCAACAGAAACAAAACCCTGGTAACAGTAGTACAGCAATGGTGAACAACAGAACTGGTTCATCATCAAATGCCAATACCAGTCCTTCAAGTTATACTTCCAGAGCCGAATTCAGTCCACCTGGATCACTTACAAATACCTTAATTGACCTGACGGCTTTGCTTGGTGTTAATCCCATTGAATCCGAAACGGAAACAATCAACTTTTATGATGGCTACAATGGTACCACTGATAAAGAGCCTGTAAAGAAAAGAAACTATGGACCATTAAGTTGGATTACTATAACTAGATTTGATAATGCGTTGGTTAATCTTTGGCCAAGTTTAAATCTAATTAAAGACCAATTAAGAGCAGGCATGTTACAAATTGGTGACAAGGCTCCACGTATGGAACAATACTTTAAAGAAAAGGCTACTGACGATGAAGGGGTTAATAACTTGAAGCCGTTTAGAGAGACAGTGCAAAAGGGATCTGTAACTCCTACGTCAACTGCAAATACCAGTCCAAAGTTGTGTCGAAATGGCGATAGTGTAGCTCATTCTGACCAGAATACCAACACTAACACCAGTACCAATACCAACATGAATATCAACACCAATACTACCACCAATAAGAACAACTCTGCTTGCCCAATCAACAATGCCAAAGCAGAGGAATGCAAAGCTGCTTCATTCCATAAGAAGGCAGTTTGTTTAGGTTTGGCTTTCTATGATGGTGGTCTTGATCATGAACTAGAATTGGTTGAAAAAATTCGATTGGTGTTGCCTAATAAGAAGATTATTTGGACATTATATAAAAGGTTTTTCACGCAATTGTACCTTGCATTGCCGTTTGTCGATGAAGTTATCTTGAAAGAAGACTTGCAAAAATTGATTGGTTATGAAGACTACACCGAGGAACGAGTTGACGTTAAAATCGAGAAGAAATTGGACTTTGCCTACTTAGGGATATTGTTGATTATGCTCCGTTTGTCCTATATCTCCTTGTTTTCATATGACTTGGCAGTTAACGAAGTCAATTTTGAGACCCAGGATCCTTCACCAAGAGCCCAGGAAACCAAGTACTTGTTGAATAATGTCATTAACATTGATGTTATAAATGTTGCTCAAGAATGTTTGGACCAGTTTAATGTCATGAGAAATTGCAATTTGACGTTGATGCAATTGGCTTTATTAACCAGATTGTACCATCAATATGCACCTGAAGATGGTGACGGAATAGACGGTGGTGATTCTCAGATTTTCAATGGGATGTTGGTGCAAATGGCGTATTCTTTAGGGTTGCACAGAGAACCCGATTTGTTCCCCGAATCTGCCAGGGACGAAAAACTCAACAATCTAGGCAGGAAGATATGGTATATGGTTGTTATTCAAGACATGAGTAATGCCATGAGTAATGGTACCATGTTGTGTGTGTCACCCAACTCATTTGATACCAAGATCCCGTTTTATCGTCCTGGAAATGAAAACGTTATTGATATTGACACGGAAAAAACTGCCTGTGGTTGTTACCAGAATTTCGAAGTCAGCTATACCCCGTTGACCGAGTTGCTTAATATGATTTTGCAAGTCAAGGGTGAAATCAAGATGGTTGAGTTGGCTAAAAGATTAGATTTGTTGGAGAATCATTTCAAGGAGAAAACCTTTGAATTTGTGTCACCCAATCTGGCCGTTGATAAGCCGCGTGATATGATGCCAAGTACCATCAAAATGAAGATTTATTTTGGCGGTAAATTTTTGTTGGTTTCCATTTATGCTCATTTGTATAACTACTACGAGACCAAGAAGAATGTGGAGTTGTCATTCTACTACTTGAAGAAAATTTTTGTTACCATCATTTATGAGGTGATGCCCTATTTCAGTAAATGTGTCAATGAAGAAGTTAGTATTTTCAAGGCAAATTCAGATTTTATTGCTGTTCCCGGGTTTGAATCGGTTGCTCATAAATCTTTGCTTGTTTTGGGTGCGGTATTTTTGCGTATTAGACATAGAATTAGAACCTTGAAGGTCCGGTACGACCATAACACAAGAGTGAAGAGTCCAGCCACTTTGGAAGATGAAGCTTACAGGTATCATTTTGATAAGTTGGTCAAATGTGCTGATTTGCTTCTGGAATGCCGACACATTTTCAAAAACGAATTGGGCAGGTTGAGTCAAAGATATTATTATGCTTGGAGAATTTGTAAAGCCCAGGATTTCATTTACTCGCTTATGACTGATGAATTTTTTGAAAGATATGCACCCAGATGTCCCATTGACGGCTATACCACGGAGATGGTTGTTGAGTTGGAACACATTCTTGAAAGCTCATTGGAAAGAGTCAGAGAAAATAAAAGGTTACGCAGACAAGAGAAGAAACAGCAAAACTTGAAGAAGAAGAAGAATGAATCGGTTAACCAACAATCGTACCAGCAGCAGCATCAACATCAACATCAGAACCAACCACAACAACCCCAACCCCAACAACAGTTGCAACAACCACAGCAACAGCTAAAGCAACCACAACTGCAACTGGTCCAACAAGTTCCTATTCCCCTTGAAACTTTCAGAATGGGTTCAGCTACATCCACAAACAGTTCTGATGTGGATCCAACAGATTATAGGAGCAACAATGACATTGATTCCATGTGGATTCAAATGATGAATTTAAAGAACCAGGATCCTAACAATCCCATGAATTATGCTACTCCAAGTTTCAATGATGCGACAGGAATGCCAGGATTATCGCAACAAGCTTCAAATCTCGGGGGCAATGCCATTCCAGATGGTAACGCTAATGTCTTTACTCCTAACTTTGCGCTTGATATTAGTAGTTTATTTGAGAATTACCCTATTGATGATATGTTTAGGGATATCCAGTGATATTTTTTCTTTTCTTTTATTTTGATGAAGATTCCCTGTATATAGATTGTTACATTTATGATGTGATGCTTGTGTTTTATTTTACTTTACTTTACTTTATTTCCATATTTTTGGTTTGTATTTATTTTATTTTATTTTTTTGATTATTTCAATGTATATATTCCTTATTTATTGACTTCATATGCATCGATTGTATTAGATTTTGATCGGTATAATAGTAAATGATGGTTTTTGTTGTGTAGACTTAGTATATCCCATTCCAAATCAATTAACACATGCGAGGAGACATTTTTCAAAGTGTATCGTGATCTAGTTTCTAATTCACCATCTATAGTAAAACTCGTAAACGCATCATTATCATGAATTATATTTTCAAAATTACAACATAAGCTCAATAATTCGTAAAATTCATCATCCATTGGTAAACTATCCAAGTTATTTGGCAATTTAGTGAAGTTCTTTTCAATTGAGAAAATCTTCTTGTCATCACCATGGTTTACCACGTCATCATAATATGCTCTGACTTCAACATCTGTAAACAATTTATCAATAATAAATTTTAACTCCGGGATGACTTCTTTAGTAAGTATCTTCACTTTAATCCTATTACTTCCATCATGAGTAACATTTGATTGTTTGATATTGACTGTACCATACTTGCTTTTCAAATTGGGTATACGGGTGAATGAACTTTTTGTAAGTAATAATGTGATTATTCCATCATCATATATGAACTCATCGCCACCGATTAATGGATTTGAATCTAATGGAATAGCAGATAAGTATCGTGGTTTTTTTGATGCGGTGGTTAGTTGGTCATAGAGGTCATTTGTTTTGAATTGAGATGTGGTTGTACGTATGGATATTTCAGAATTGGTTATTATCTGAACTGTGTCATATATGGGGTATTTCGTAATTATCTTGTTGATTGCTTCGTCTGATAATGTCATTGTCTATGTTGTAGATATGTCTACCATTGAGTTTTTTTTTTTTTATTTCTGTATGTATTTTTTTTTCCTCATCCTTTGTTAGTCGCGATGTTTCGACGGACTGGACGCATCAATGGATGTTGAAGGACATATGGGGTTAATTAGATAAGGCCAATAATGGTTGTTAAGAAGAAATAAGCGTGACTTCATCTCATAATTGACTAAGGGGAAAAGCATGGGAAGGAGGGAGGACTAAATTTATTCCATGATCACATTGTTTCTTTTACTCTCATCATAATAGGTCGTCGTTAGGTGAAACTCGTGAATAGATGAAGATGAGAAAAACTAAAAAAAAAAATAGGTCCATGAGTTTATGATAAAACAATATCAATTTAAAAATTGACAGTTGCGGTGTCAACATCTTACCTGAATTTAGAATTAACCAGCAAATAAATAAATATTCTTTCCGGGGGTAGATAGCAAATCCTTGGACATGAAACTTGCATCGTGTAAAAGGTTTCTATTTTTAATTAGTGCCGTAGTAAGAATATGTGCGTGAGTGTGGGAGGGGAAGGGAGACCGAGTAAGAGCGAGAAAATGCGGACTTATTTCACAAAGTAAATGAGAGACACGTGGGCTGCAAAAAAAAAAAAAACAATTTAACTAATTTTTTGTTCGTCACGGTTTCTGGCGATGCGTTGTGGTTGTATAGTTGTAGTTGGTACCCTTGCGTGCGACTGTACGTATTGGGAAACAGGTCTTCTGCGCACAAATGTTCTATTGACATCGACCGAGAAAGAAGAACAAGAAAAAAAAAAATTTTTTTTCTCTTGCTGGATCGAATATATAAAGAACATCCAATTGATCTCTCAGTTAAAATTAATAAAAAAAATAAAATTAAAAAAGGGAACACCTATTTTAACACTACATTATATTCAGTTCATTTCTATTCCTTTTATTGCTACCTTTTCTACTATCATGTGGCAATACGCGTTAAACCAGTGTATAAAAGATGAATTGCACAAGACAAATAATAACCCACCATTCACCAGTTTCCAGTTAGCAACCATAGATACTAAAACAGGATACCCAAGCAATAGGACGGTTGTATTCCGGGGATGGCTATTCGATAACATAGAGACAAGTGTGATAACATTCACAACAGACAAGCGTATGCAAAAATACCAGGAACTATTGGACAACGACAAATTCGAAGCCGTGTTTTACTTCGGACATTTGAAAAGACAGTTTAGATTACGAGGTAGAGCACAAATAATAGACGATGATCACAAACCTATATTAACTGACCTGGCACAATCGTTCATACCAAGAAATGACAGTTTTGACAGTTTGACAATATCCTATGTATCGCCATCCGGAGACCAATGGAAGAATGAAATACACAGACAATGGAATAACTTATCCAAAAATTTAAAGAAATCATTTATAAAACCACAACCCAAGGAGGGTTTAAACAATAATAATGCAAAACTAATCAGTTCCATCCATAGAGGTGTTGACGGGAAACATGAAGATTACGGGATGAAGAACTTTGCCGTTATTGGATTATTTGTCGAGTATGTCGATTACTGTGATTTAGATAAAGATAGAAGATATATCTATCAACTAGATGATAACCAATCTTGGCAGGAACACGAAGTATGTCCATGAAATTAGTTTGTTAATAGATTTTATATATTTTATTTTACTCTCATTTGTGAATAGATAAATGCAAACATCTCCGGTACGGCCCAGTTGGTGGTTTGATGTCCTTGAGAGGAATAAAAAAAAAAAAAAATCTTTTTTTCTAATCACAGGTTGCACAGTGGCACATAAAGAAACAAGAAGACAAAAAAAAAAAAAGACAATTCCACTCGTCGTAATTATTCGCAGTCCCGTTGTCACCAGTTACACCTTGCAGTGTGGAGTCGTGCACAGTAGACGAAAAAAATTGATTACATCCTGATGGCATTCGTGGGTGATATGTGTGGTGTCGTGTAGTCTAGTACATACTAGCCAGTGGTTGAAGATAGGTATTTATAATTGCATGGTGATTAGAATAGTGGAGATATTTGTTGCGGTAATGTATTTATGTATATAATTTTTTTTTATATGATATTATATTTTTTTTGTATTCTTGATAAAGGAAGAGAAAAAGGGGAGAGGAAGAAGAGCGAGAGAGAGAGTAATGTTGAGAACAAGAGAACAAAGAGAAGAAGAAGAGAGAGAGAGAGAGAGGAAGAGAGAGAGAGAGAGAAAAATTGTCTTTTCTCGTTTGTCTTTTGTCTTTTTGTTTTTGATTCTTAAGAATTTTTTTTGTGGTTTTTGGTGCGAATAAAAAAAATACAAACAAACTCCAATTCCCACAATTTTTGATTTTTTTTGTTTCCTCTTTTACCTTTTATTTTAAAATTTTTTTTGTTTTTTTTTTTTACTTTTTGTTTTCTTTCTTTCTTTCTACTTTCACCAATTATCTTAGACTATCTTACAATTATCTCCAAAAATGGCTACCGCTAAAACTGCTAAAGCTGCTGCTCCAGCTTCAACCGCTTCTAAAGTTACTTACAAAGGTATGTCACATTTTGTTGTTTTCTCATGAAAAGGAGAGGAGAGGGGGAGACGAAGGAGAATACCAATTTCAATTCAATTGGACGTTCTCAACACTCTCTCCTAAAACCCACCATCATGAACTTGAGTTTACTAACATCTTTTCATAATATAGATATGATCAAATCTGCTATCGTTACTTTGAAAGAAAGAAATGGTTCTTCGTATGTTTTTGTTTTGTTTTGTTGTGACAACATACCCGCCTTCATACCAACTTTTTTTTGGAGGAGGGATTGAGTTGTTGCCCAATTGCGAATGGGCTGAGTTCAATTTTTTTGTTTTTATTTTACTAACCGATTATCAATTCTAGTCGTCAAGCTCTTAAAAAATACGTCCAATCTAACTACGATGTTAAGACTTCCAACTTTGATGCCTTGTTCAACACTGCTTTGAGAAAAGCTGTTGCTTCTGGTGATTTCCTCCAACCAAAAGGTCCTTCCGGTCCAGTCAAGTTAGCTAAAAAGGAAAAGCCAGCTACCACTAAGGTTGCTAAACCAGCTTCCAAAGACGGTAAAGCTGCTGCCAAACCAAAGGCAAAGAAAGCCGAAAAGGCTGAAAAGGGTGACAAGACCGAAAAAACTACCAAAAAAGCCGCTGCCCCAAAAAAGGCTAAGACCACTACTACTAAAGCCAAATCCACAACCACCAAAGCCAAGGCTGGTAAAGTAACCAAGCCAGCTAAGAAGGCTGCTACCAAGAAGGCTGCTCCAAAGAAGGAAGCTGCTGTTAAGAAATAGGGTTGACCGTTGGTATTTATTTCTAGTGTGTATTTTTAAAAGATCTTTTTCTTCTCTTTATTGATGTTTTCTTTTTATTATTATTATTATTATTATTAGTGTTATACTTTATAGTGTTGATTATTTTCAAATGTACTACAATGTTATTACTATTAGAGTGGCTAGAGGCTTGGTTAACTCTCTGATTATGATTAATTGATTAATTGTGGTCATGCAAAAAATTCTCCTTTTTTTTTTCTCAAGAAATTCCAACAAAAATTTACCAATAAAAAAAATAATAATATTAAAAAGGGAAACGAATTCCATATACAAAAAAAAGGACACATTTAGTTGCTAGAGGTAAACGTATGTTACACTGTGGAATCCTAGAAATACCCTTTCAATTAGAATCGTTGTTTACCAAATTCCCTTGTGTAATTTTTTCTTTGACAGATGCGTTGGGGGCATATGTTGTAATTTATTTTTTTTTTATTATTTTTCGTTATCACAGATAAGATCCGCCAACCGCACTTTCTTCCCCCCTTAAATCATTGTCAAGTAAAATTTTGCAGTCATTTAAATTATTAAGCAAGTATATTCAAATACAAGACATATTTATATCAAATTCAACTAAATTGATGAAACCAATCGCATTGACTATTTTTTTGCGATGATAATATATTAAAAATCATCATTATCTGGGCAATATCAAATATATTGAACATGATTATAGAGATCGCAATTTGAATTTTTCTTTTTCTTGTGTTTTTTTTTGTTGTTTCCAGTTCGCGCTCATGAATAGAAAAATATGACACAAAGGCTAAGACATCATGGTGTATTTGTGTCATATTTGAATATGAGAGTGTACATTGTTCAAAAAAAATAACAACAACACAAACAAGTAACAAGTGGCATATAAACAAGTATACATTGACAAAGTATATATAAGAAATATCTCGTATTAGTCTTCATCTTCTAACATAGCTCTAACATCCACTGTTGCACCCATTAGCTATCTATTAAGACAACTGTCATGTATCTCCTGGGGTATAGCTGATGGAACTCCTTGTCCTCTATCTGCCTGGTTAGTGTTTTAACTGTGCAAAGGTGGTTTTTGAATAGTCAGTGCCATTCAAAAATTGTTTCTACATACCTGTTAAAAGGCTGTGGTCTCGTGAAAAGTTGCGACACCGGTAGTGTACAACAATAGACTGACTGAGGGATACATCTTCCACTGTTTGGATCCCTTATTCTAAGTGAATCAGAGAGATTGGTATTGGTTCTTCATCACTTCCTTCACATACATGTGAGAGATGATAGGTTTTGGTGTGTTTACGAACAGATAGTGTGATTTTAACATTTGTAAAAAATACACGCAATACCCGTACTGAGTTTTACGCGCGTCATAAATAACACCGCGCGGTGAAGAATATTTTTTTTTTTTTTAAAACATTGAACAACCATCAAGAATCAAGAAACCCACTAACTAATAACAATCATTTCGTTGGAAAAAGAGTAATAATGCAACTGAAACCAATCGTGTCCATCATTGTCGCCGCCTTAAAACCACTGCTTGGTATTGGCAACAAAGGCAAAATGCCTTGGAGACTTCGTAAAGAAATCAAATACTTCAAAGATGTCACCTCGAAAACAACAATTGACAATTCCAGAAATGCCGTGATCATGGGAAGAAAAACTTGGGAATCGATTCCTGAAAAATTCAGACCCCTTCCTGATAGATTGAATATCATCTTATCAAGATCTTACGAGAATAAAATAATAGATGAAAATATCATCCATGCCAATTCCATCGAGTCTTGTTTTAAATTGGTTTCAAACGTCGACAGAATGTTCATCATCGGAGGAGCTGAAATTTATAACGAGCTAATTAAAGACCCGTTGGTGACCCAGTTGTTGATCACCGAGATAGAACACCCTGACCTGGAGTCCATAGAAATGGACACGTTCTTAAAGTTCCCTTTGGAAAATTGGACCAAGCAACCCAAATCCGAACTACAAAAGTTTGTTGGGGATGATATCACCCTTGAGGACAATATAAAAGAAGGCGATTTCACGTATAATTATACACTATGGACAAGGAAATAATAATAATAAAACGATCTACTCAGAAAAGACTTTCATTCTTGAAGTGACTCTGTCATCGCATTCCAACTCTTGCACCCATTCAGAGCCACGCTCTTGACCCTTGGCAACCCATTTCTTTGGCCAATTCAATTCCTCTTCTTTGGCCATTAAAACGTCTTTGTAAACAAATGGTCTAGTTTTGTTATCAACAATAACTGCTGTTCTTTCACCAAAATCATCCACAAGGAGTCTTTGTGTAAACCAATTATATATTTTTCTTGGGATGTTGGTGAATCCAACTACGTTTGGCAAGGGGTAGACATAAACCGGTTGTTCAAAGAAAACTGGGACTCCATTCTTGTCTTTTATCACGGTACCCATATCAAGCTCAGGTGCCAATGGAGCATTGGCATACTCATCAGGCTGGATATATTTCAAAGGAACCGGCTTCAAATTGGCATTTTCTTCATCTTCATCATCAGGGTTTTCTTCCTTTTGTTTCTGTTTTTCAGCAGCAATTTTCTCTTCTTCCTCTTTGACATGTCCTGGTTTTTCAAGTGGACCCAATAACCCTTCGTGCACACCAGTAATATATTCCTTGAATGCCCCACGTCCAATACAAATGATACCACCTGGTGAGTTATCTTGAACGGCATCTTCTGATTCAATCTCTATTTTACCTGGGAAAACCTTGTATAATCCAAGAACATCCTTGGTTTTGTACAAATCGTTTCGGCTCTTGTATTCCGGCTCTTCGATGGAGTTTTTGTCATCCGCTTTTTGTTCCTGTTTTGGTTCTTCCACAGCTACGCTTTTTCTTCTCAATTCACGAATTTTTTCAGCGACCGTTGATCTAATGTCACCCTGTCTTCCTTCACTGAATATTTCAAAATCAAGAACACCTGCGTTCATTACTGGTTTAATGCATTTTCTAAATAATTTCAAAGAATCATCCAAAAAATCATTTGGTGCAGGAGCAATGTAAACAGTCAACTTACGAGGTATTTTATCTGCACCATAAGTAGTCTCTCCGTAGTGCTTAACTGCGTCCATCCATTTCTTTCTAATTTGTTTTTGCTCATATCTATCGTAAGCATAGGCTCCACCAACGGTAGCCAAAACTGTCCAAAAAATCATCCAGTTTCTGGACGGCAATGAGATCCTAGGTATACCCATCATTCTTAACGCAGGGTTAGACCACCCTTTCTTAGGTTTGACCTCCTTAGGTTTGACCTCCTTAGTTTCTGGCATTTGTGTGCGTGTGGGTTGTTGTGGAGTAGCCTGGGTTTGATCTAAGTTATTTCAGAAAGCTGCTCAATATTTTTCTGAAAAAAATAAAAAAATTTTGCCCATACAAAATAGTTACGTCTGTGTGTGTATGTGTGAGAAAAAGAGCAAAAAAAATATTTGCAAGTGAGAAATGTGGTCGTGTATTTACAAAAAGTTCTTTAATTCTATAACCAAATCATCATGGTGCAAATCCTTACCTATAAATACTAGTTTGTTGCTAGTCACTTCGTCTAATAATCTACCATTTTCTATGATCTCATACGTGTCTCGGACCCCTTGAACCACCCTCACGTCATCTTTGTACACCAATAATCCTTTTAGACGATGGATTTCCACTACTTTTCCATTCACCATATTATTCCAAAGAACATGCTGGAGAAACTTTTCTACTTTCTCAAATCCCAGCTCGTCTTCAAAAAACGGGAAATCAACTGCAATGGTGCTGATTCTATCATCATGGAACGAAGACTCAATGGATGCCACTTTTGCATTGACATCGAATGCATGAAGATCCAAAATCTTGCCGACATCAATGTCACCAAAACTCGTAGGGTATATTGGAGAATTTTGATTAATCTTTCTTATTCTGTCGATAATTGGCTGGGTGTCGGCCACTTTATCTCTTTTGTTCAATAGTACCACATCGGCCAAAGCAAGTTGTAAATGGGCCGTTGTTATCCCTTCCTCCAATTCTAATTCCTCTCTAGCATTGTCCTTGTGCCAATGACCACCCACATCATCCAAACATTTGACAATGTGTTCCGCATCAACAACGGTGACAACTCCATCAATGTAAATATTCGATGCCAATCCATCGTCGAGCCAAAACATTTTAGCAATTGGTGCTGGATCCGCCACCCCAGTTGTTTCTAGTAATATGTAGTCAATCTTATCTTTGGAATTCTCAATCAAGTTTTCAATTGCAGTCACCCCGTTGTCCTTGACAGTACAACAAAGACATCCATTCCCAATATCCAACCATTCCTGGACGCTATCATTCTGATCCTGTATGGTCACCGACTTTTCTATGGTAGACGAATCACCAAATTCATTAAGGATAATAGCTAGCCTCTTATTTGTGGTTTTCCCAATATTTGTCAATAAAGTCGATTTCCCCGACCCTAGGTATCCTGTAATAATAGTGATGGGGATTTTCTTATCTAATGCCGTGGGAGTCAGTGAAAACGGTACAAACGGCGCAACGCTAACCTTTTCAGTCTTTATATTTCCATCTTTCGGGAGTTCTGCAACTAGTTCAGGTATTTCATCCATAGCCGGTTTTTTTAACAATGGTGAATAGAACAAATGGAACGAAAAAAAAAAAAAAATGAAAGACCAGCAAAAAAAAAGTGATCCTTACGATAGCAACAACGCAAACAATACAATACAAAGCGAAACGAAACAAGAAAGGCAAAAAAAAAAAAAAGTTAAAATCCATCCCAATTCTACGAGTTTTTTCATCTCGCCCTTTTTTTATTTTTTATTTTTTTTATTTTTTTTTCTTGCTTGCTTGTTTATCTTTATTGAATTTTTTTTTTCATTTTTGTATTTTTTTTTTTGCCAGTTGTTACCACCAGTCTAACCCACACAAGTACAATGTATCGACACAACAAATTATTGGATGGTGCTCTTATTGCGTTGATCTCGTTCCATTTAGTGTTAGCTCCATATACCAAAGTGGAAGAGTCGTTTAATATTCAAGCAATTCATGATATTCTCAAATATGGGGTTTTCCCGATCGAAGCGATTGACAACTACGATCATAAACAATTCCCTGGGGTTGTACCTAGAACATTCATTGGCAGTTTGGTGCTTGCTGGATTGACAAAGCCATTCATAGCTTTGTCTTCCATGATTGGTGTTGAGCTCAATGGATATTTCTTGCAAAAATTAGTACGTTCTTTACTTGGGTTGATAAATGCCTTGATGTTGATACGGTTAAGAGACAGCATAAATAAAGTCACTTTCCGCGACAGGAAGAGCAGAACCAAAGGGATGATTGGGTTCTGGTATCTGGTACTTTTATTGTCTCAATTCCATTTAATGTACTATTCTTCCCGTACTTTGCCAAATTTCATTGCGTTGCCGTTGGTTAATTTTTCACTTAGCAAGATTATAGTCGGGGATTTGTCTGGTCTCACATGGTTGGCCTTCACTGGGATAGTTTTCAGATTGGAAGTTGGAGTGTTTGCAGTAATCATTGGCATTGTGTCGTCCTTGATATTTGGCCAGTCTAACATTTTTGCCAACTTTGTGTATTTGACAATGGGCACCATTTTGGGTGGAATTGCGTCCCTTTGCATTGATTCGTATTTCTGGGGAAGAATATTGGTTCCAGAAGTGGATTCTTTTGTCTTCAATATTGTCAATGGGAAATCTAGCGAATGGGGAGTAGAGCCATGGGGAGCTTACTTCCAGAAATATTTGTTCCAATTGTTCCGACCACCTGTAATTTTGATGTTGGCAGTTCCTGGATTGATTGGTGATCCAGCTGATGATGGAACCAAATTTGGCGACAAAAAAGCGGTGCCCCACCCGGCTAGATATTCCTTGCACATTCTATTCATATCGTCCATCTTGTTCATTGCAGCCATGTCGTTTCAACCCCACAAGGAATGGAGATTCATCATCTACACGGTGCCAATTTTCACTTTACAAGCAGCTAATGGAGCAACCAATATATTCCAAAAATGGAGTTTGAATTTTATGAATAAGTTTTTGGGGATAATCGTTATAGCCACCATAGTTGTCAGTTCCATTTTGTCCTTGCAAATGGGTTACGTATCGAGTTTCAACTACCCTGGAGGTGACGCATTGTCGTTCACTAACAGATACGTTTTGCAAAACTACAAGGACACACCAGTTGCAGTACACATGGATGTTCCTGCATGCATGACTGGCGTGACACGTTTTGGAGAATTGACAAACTCACTGTTGGTTACGTACGACAAGAAAGAACAAGACTTTGACTTGAATGATTATGATATCGTCATCACTCATAACGAGTTGAAAGGCTGGGAGCAATTGTACACCGCCAAAGCATTTGAAAGAATCTCCCTCGATATTTTTATTCAATTGTTGAAGGCTCAAAGAAAAGACAGTACTGTAATTCAGGATATTGTGAAAACGATACTTGCGGAATTAGCCACGGGTGAATTGACAACGTTACACAGTATAATACGGTCCACCGTCATTGTTGGTGATTACTTGCATGTTTACAAGAACCTGAATGTGAACCCCAAAATAGTACCCGAACAAACAACTACGATCGTTTCCGAAGAATTAAACGCCGATGAAATACGCGAAGACTTCAATGAACAAATCGATGAGATTGAAAATTCTATACTACATAGTTAGATAATTAATACACAAACACTATATATATGTATGTATGTATTTCACGTTTACTTTGAATTTTTAGCTCGTAGCTTGCTTCGGTCCATGGGAGAGTAATTTGATATTCCCTCAATTGGGAACATCATCGGTTTGATACGGCCAGACTGTTTTGCCGTAGCAATGTCTAATACGTTAAATCTTGGAGGCAGCGGAGGACCAAGTCGTGGTGCCGATGCTGCTGCTCCTGCTGCTGCCGCTGGAGCTGATGTTGTCGTAGAAGTATTGGCAAACTCTAATTTGACAGGCGTGAGCTTATCTGGAGGCGATAAACCTCTGGCTCTGCCTAATCGCTCTCGCAAAGCACTAATCTTTTGGTCTTTTAGTCTCTGACTGGTTTCTTGGAGTTTGGTTGGACTTGGACCTTTAGAAACCGGCGTGGAAGATTCTCTGACAGTCGCGGTATGTTTCTGTGGTGTAGATTGTTGTTGTTGATTTTGTTGTTGTTGGTGCTGTTGTTTAACTTGGGCTCTTTTGGATAGTGGTGAGCCATTCGAATATATCGTGGTATTTGCTTCAACTTCTTTAGTTTTATACAACCAAAGTTCAAATATGGATCTGAATTTTTCATATTCCTTCTTGGCAAGGTGGTCCTCACATAATTGTCGATGTCTCTTGGTATTCTTCGTATAATGCATCGACCACTTTCTGATGATGTTTCTGGCAACCTTGAAATTAGCCTCCACCTCGAAATCTTCAGCTACATCGTCAAGCGAACGGGTTTCGTGAAACCTTTGGAACCAGATATGAAGCACTCGTGCGGCATTGTTTGTGAATTCCCATATCAAAGCATTTTCCATCAATTGTTTCGAATATCTGGTTCTTAATACCCAAAGATCAAACTTGGACTTTCCATTAGCGGCTCGTTGGGGTAGTGTTATAACATCCAACTCATTTATCCTTTGTAATCTTGCACGCCATAGTTCAAAGATCCGTGATTTCTTTAAATTGTTAGAGTGCGTGAATTCTAACAGACCAAGCATAGATTGCAATTTCTCTTCACGCCTAACACGGTATTTTTCTTTCCAAATGGTATAGGCGAATTTCGTAGCAATATTGTCACCCAAGTTGGTGATACTAACACAATCAACCACTATGGCAAGTTTTGGTCTCCATTTTTGCATCAAGAACTTACGTTTACAAAAATTGTCAGCACATTTGTCTAAACGCTGGATGTTGCCGACTTCCGCGTTCCATTTGTCCATAACCGAACGCTGCAAATTCCTTTCGTAAAACAATTGCGCTGTGGACGCCATTGCAACCAATTTTTTCTCCTTTTGCTGCCATTTGTTAAATACAACTGCTTCTATTGTATTATTCTTATTCTTCATCAATTCATCAAGTTTCAATCGCAAGAGCCACATCTGGAAATATCGAGCAACAATGGTGCGCTGGCTTGATTTTTGTAAGTTTAGAGACTGCAGTTTTAACTTCCATTTACCAAATGCACCCACTACCAAATTCCGCTTGTAGAACCGATTCGCTTTTGTTTCCAACTGCACCGAGTCTCTCCATTTGTCAAACAAAGTCCTGCGTAAGTTCAAACTCAACTCATGCTCGATGTCATGGGCTCGTTCAATTAAGTGGAATCGTTTTTTCCAAACATTCACAAACACACGCTGCAATAACCTCGCATCACGTTCGCGTACAAAATTCTCAGCCCTCACTATCAAGCCAAATTTATACGACCACTTCGCAAAATAGTGGCTTAAAACATGAGCTCCTTTCATGGCTCTAAAATTGTCAAGTCTCTCCGTTAACAGTCGTGCTTCGACACAGACTCTTGAAACCCAATTGTGGAAAAATCTCTTCACAGTTCGGAGGTCTCGGCTTTCTTCAAATGATTTGAAAAGAGTTAGTGCTAATTCGTTGCTGAGTTTGTTCAGATTTTCAACACCTTTCATCCAGTTCAAATGCTTTGCCAACAACGTTTTCCCATCAAATACAATTGCCTTGTTGTAATTCTCGCAAATAGTCTGATATGAGTTCCTCCATTTTTTGAAAAACTTTGTGCCCAAGAACAAGTCAGCCACTTTTTCAAGCAGTTGGATAGATTTGAATTGCAACTCCCAGCGCTGCAACGCTTTTATGCACACCTGTTTCTCATAAAAATCATTCACCACAAGATACCTTTCCTCTAGTCTCATGGTTTCAGTAAACCACCGAGACAAGTACCTAAGTTTAAGTTTATCTTGTCCCATAGTTATTTCATTTAACATCTGAACTCTCGTTAGGTTTTCTCTCCAGCCATCGAACGTTATCTTCTGGATTTGGAAATTCTTGTAATAATCATTGGTGCTTGCTCTCATAAGCAATGTGGATGGTTCGGAAAAATTATCTTTCAGCAACATCCTATTACAGGCAACAAACTCTGCAAGTACGTTATTGATATCTGATACATTCTCATCGTTGTCTCGAAACTCCAAAATTTCGTTGATCAAGCGATTAAGAGTGGAAAGGAAGTCATGGTCTTGTTTCTCCACGAGAGTCGGAAACTCATTGTGCATGCAACTAATGTAATGCTTGACCAAGTGGGGGAAGTCAGAATCAACACCTTTGACCCCAACAGCGATAAGATCTTCAACTATATCGTCAAGATGTGCGTACATGGTTCTCGGATCTTCATCATGTACGCTTAACACCTGCACTAACATCCGATCGTTTATAACTTGAAACAGCTTGGGGAGAATTGACTTGCAAAATGCTGCTATTATCTCTGTTGCATTGGAGGTATCAAAATGATCAATCTTTTCCTGGTTCTTGTATATGCAAACCACAGCTGATGCAACCAGCTTGCTATTTGATTTCTGAGAATTGCAAACTCCCAAACACGTTCGGTAAATTTTCGCAAACGATTCACTGTTTATATTGAAATCTAATGGGACATCCGCCTCATGGTTGTATCTAAACATCGAGTCTTCCTCAGATAAATGTGATTCAAAATAATTCACCAACTTATCCGTATCATCAGGGTTCAAAATATTATCCACAATCTCTCGGTAGAAACGCGTCTCATACGAAAGACATTTCCAAACGTAATCAATCAATATATGTTCTGCCTCATCTCGGTGGCGTAGTAAATCGTCAAACATGTTAGAGATGCCAGTAAATATCGATGCATATGCACCATTGATCTTGGTTGCTCGTCGGTCAAGAATATCGACTAATGCCTGCAATGTCGATACCCTCCTGTTATCAAGATACTGTAGTATATTGTTCCCGTTGGTTGTATGACTATCTCGTTCGCCATAACACCGTAGCTCTAAATTTCCTATGCTGTCGTTATTCGTTGTGAGATATAAATCATGAATGGGGCTATCTATCCCAATGACTTTGACTAATTTGACTAAAACAGAATGTAGTAGACTTTCGTACTCTGCAGATTCATCCCATGGTTTGAACTCCTCTAATCTATGAAAATCTTTGATAATTGTGTGGAGTAGATCGTGGTACTCCATTTGGGGTTCGATGTTTGTTTATCCTATCCAAATCAAGATTTAATGTATTGTTTTTTTTTTTATTTTTTTTTTTTTTTATTTTTTTTTTTTAACCCTTTAATTATTTTAAACAAAATTAAAATTTAAAAAAAAAAAAAGAGAAAAAAAAAAAAAAAAAAACAAAAAAAAAAAAAAAAAAAAAAAAAAAAAAAAAAAAAA
>JAKTVF010000417.1:0-38057 GCA_030557055.1 Candida tetrigidarum | reverse complement strand
GGATCGGGCCGGTTAAATTTCTAACACGGAGATCTTCTGGAATTGATACTACTTTGATATGTTCTTTTAGGTGTTCTGGGTTCCTATGATCTGATAGGTTTTGGTGGGAAGGCATTGGGAATGAGAACTAGAAAGAATTTAAATTAACTTCTGTAAAGGAAAGTATCGAATATGTCCCCTTGATACAATTGTTGGTAAAAGGGTTTTGATAATTCTGTATACTCTTTGTCGGTGTATATTCTTTTGTAATACCAGGTATACAGCCTAGATGTTGTATACTTGTGACCATTGCTGGGATAAATATACTTTAATCATAAAAAAAAACGTGCATAGCGTCACATGCATTTAGTTAGGGCTCGGCTTTAACGGACTTATCGTATTTCCAATTACGTTTTTTTCATCAACATTTTTCACAAAATCTTTACTAAATTTATACATTCAACACTTCGACCTACGGTCTCAGTATATACACTTACTTCAACTACTCTTCAATTTCATCATGACGTCGCTTTCTTATACTTTTTAATTCATTTAAACATGATTCTAACGTCCAATCCACCATCAACACTTCAAAACTCGATTTAGTGGATAATTCATCAAACAAAATCTTTACCTCCTGTTCATTTATGCCATTATTCCTAATATCCACCACTTTAATGCTATCACCAAAAAAACCCATCCTATTATTTCCTTCATTTATAAAATATCCCCCCAAAATATTGGAACTCAATCCCATAAACTCGAGTTTGTTTAATATTCCTGTGTAGGATCTAATTTGATTGTTCGATAGTTCTAGCCAAATCAATGAGTTGGGAAACAAATCCAAGTTAACATTGCTTAACTCATTTTCGTTCAATTTCAATCGTCTTAAATTTCTGCAATTCAATATGTTCAGTTCTTTAAGCCAACCATCATTGATTCCGTTTTCACTCAAATCGAGAACACGTAATTCTTCTGGAAGTACACTGCGAGTAATACCATCACCTATTCTATTTCGCTGAAGTGATAAAATCGATACATTGTTTGGCAACCCATCAATACCACTTAGGTTATTATCATCAAGTATCAACTTCTCCAATGTGCTTGAAAGCTTGGTGGAAATTCCCGAAATCCGATTATTCGAAAGGTCCAACTCTTGAACACTATCGGGAATGACAAACGACTCATCAGTTAATTGAGTAAGTTTATTATATTTTAATGACAAGTGCAAGAGTCCCTCAGCTTTTATTTGAATATTGTAAAGTTGACAGCCTTCTATCACCAATCGTCTCAAAGAGTCTGCAAAATTGTAGCAAAATACATGTATATCTTGGTCTCCCGTAATAATGAGTTCACTAAGATTACATAAATTGTCCAATTGGTCGAATTCCAAATCTGGCGTATTGTCTAAGGTCAACTTTGTTAGAGTTATGGGAATATTCCCAACCATCATCAACCTTGTGACATTTGTAAGGTGTAACTCCTCCAAATTCTTGAAATTGCTAATTTCAAAATCAACAACTGTTCCTTTTGTACGATCCAACATTCCCGAAATTTCTAAACACCTTAAATCACTTGGTAATTTATATCTCGATCTTCCTTCTGGGCTAAATGAAAGATACTCATCCATCGATAACATTTCATCACAACTAAGAAATCCTGAACCAGTGTGAAATGATCGTAATGACTGTGGAAACTCCATCATCTGACCTGGTAACGGAGATAATTCATCGGACCACAGGGGCATGCTACAGTGGATTAAGTTTGGACATAACTCCCATACATTTCCACCTACCATATCTGGTTTTGGAACTGATAGTGACCTTAACGAGCTGGGTATAATCCATTTAATGGATGCGTAGTCCCAAACATCCAAGACTAAACATTTGAGTTCTGCTAAATGCGAAATATCAAAAACTCTTGATTCAGGTCCCCAAATTTCAGTCTCGGGCGAATGTATTTCTAGGTGTTGTAAACTTTCGGAAAAGTCTAGTTTTGTCTCGTAATCTTGGGATATAACTAGTTGCGTGTGAAACTCTTTCAAACTATGGGGAAGGAACTTAAGGTCGGAGGAATTAATCATTTGATCTATTTTTAAGATTTTCAAGTCAAGGAAATTCGTAGAAAACAACATTTCAAAATTATCAATCTTGTAATCTCTCAAAGTCAATACCTGAACATGCTGGGTTAATTCTTTAGGAAGACGATCAATATCCACATGCTTTATTTGGGTTCGATCAAACGATACATTTATCGCATCAACATTGAACCGTGCATGCTGATAAATTTTGGACAACTTCTCCAAGTGCCCTTGGGTAAGATTGTGAACAAAAAAATCGAATTCTATCTTGACATTCCCAACATATTCTGGATGTGAGCGTAATATCTGAACTGCATCGAGGGGGTCACGAAACACCAATTTTTTGGGATATATAAATGAATATGATTTGAATAATTTTAAATATTCCGAAGAAGACATATGATTGTCATACTCATCAAGAAAGACCGTGTCATCGAAATAAAGGTCTGATACCAGGAAAATATTAACTGTGGAGTACATTGACATTAAGGCGTAATCCCCAAGCACATGGATCTCGATAAGTTTCTTCAATTCCCATTTTGAACAAAAACTAAAAATGATTTGAATAATCTCAACCGGTAAATCAATTATTGCCGTCATTTGAAATCTTAATAAGATGCATTGGTTGTATTGGCTGTATTGGTTGTATTTGTATAAAATATAAAAGATAAAAAAAAAAAAATTCGTTGGACCAAAAAAATGGCAAACGAAAACCTTTAAATACCGAGTTTAGTAAGAGAACACGTACCCTGTATCCACCAGTTCTAGACTTGCGACATTTTCCCAAATATTTATGGAAATTTCGATGTCGCGATTAAGTTAAAAATTTTATTGTACTAGCATAATCAGTACTAATCAATTATGTCATATAATATGAGAGATTAGAAAGGATTTCTCCTACCTGAGAAACTACTTATGCTAATTTCAAAAAGATAGTGATACTGACCCACGAGGATTCATTCTGGGTCAACGACACGCCTTTGTATATTTTCCATAGGTTAATACATATGCTCATACTAATCGCACTGTATTATTTTTTTCTTCAATATTTTTCACAAATTTTGAAGGAAATCATACATTTATTCAACATCAGCCTCTATTCTGTTACTATACTTTGCCCAACGACCTCAGTACACACTCTATCTCAACCTCCTATCACAGTATATCCCTTACCCTCTCAAATTACAGTCCAGCTCTTTATCCTCTATTGATCACCATCAATTTCTCTTCGCATTCCAACAAACGAAAAAAAAAAAAAACAAGTTTTGAAAATTTTTTTCCCTCCACCACCAATGCTCCGTAGGTACATCATGACTGCAACCAAACAAAAGAAAGCTCAAGAATTCGTTTTGAAAACTCCAAAGGGTACCAAGGATTGGGCCGATAAAGATATGGTCATCAGAGAAGCCATTTTTGGCACTCTCACTTCCTTGTTCAAGAAACACGGTGGGGTCACCATCGACACCCCAGTATTTGAATTGAGAGAAATCTTGACTGGTAAATACGGTGAAGACTCCAAATTAATCTACAACTTGCAAGATCAAGGTGGTGAACTCACCTCTTTGAGATACGACTTGACCGTGCCCTTTGCAAGATTCGTCGCCGCCAACAACATCCAAGCCATCAAACGTTACCACATCGCCAAAGTCTACAGAAGAGACCAACCGGCCATGACCAAGGGGAGAATGAGAGAATTCTACCAATGTGATTTCGACATTGCTGGAAACTACGACACCATGGTGCCAGATTCAGAAATCTTGGCTTTGTTGTGTGATGGATTGACCGGTTTGGGTATCCAAGATTTCAAGGTCAAGTTGAACCACAGAAAAATCTTGGACGGGATCTTTGAAGCATGTGGGGTCAAAGAAGAAGACGTCAGAAAAGTCTCTTCCGCCGTCGACAAGTTGGATAAAATCGAATGGAGCCAGGTCAAAGCAGAAATGGTCAATGAAAAGGGTCAAGATGAAGCAGTCGCTGATAGAATCGGTGAATTCGTCAAACACAATGGCTCAATACGCCAAGTCTTGGAATACTTGCAATCCAACGAAACCCTTAAATCAAGCACCACTGCTCAAGAAGGTATCAAGGACATGCAAGTCTTGGCCGATTACGTCGACGCTTTTGGTATCGACAACCACTTGTCCTTTGACTTATCCTTAGCCAGAGGTTTAGACTACTACACTGGTTTAATCTACGAAGCCGTCACTGCTGCTTCTGCTCCACCTAAAAACGCTTCCGACTTGAAAGCTAAAACCACAAAGAAAGACGACGAAGAAGACGCTTCTGCTTATGTTGGTGTGGGTTCCATCGCTGCTGGTGGTCGTTACGATAAATTGGTCGGTATGTTCTCCAACGGTAAATCCATCCCTTGTGTGGGTATTTCCTTCGGGGTTGAAAGATTATTCTCCATCATCAAAAACAGAGCCAACTTGGACACCATCTCCGCTAACCACACCGACGTCTACGTCATGGCATTCGGTGGGGGTGAAGGCTGGAACGGGTTCTTGAAAGAACGTATGCAAGTCGCCAACACTTTATGGAATGCTGGCATCAACGCCGAATACTTGTACAAAGCCAAACCAAATATCCGTAAACAATTTGACGCTGCTGAAAAATCCGGTGCCAAAGTGGCTGTCATCCTCGGTAAGGAAGAGTTCCCTCAAGGTCAAGTTAGAATCAAGCTCTTGGGTCAAGGCCAAGAAAACGAAGGTGACCTAGTCGACACCAAGGACTTGGTAGAAAATGTCCAAGGTAAACTCCAATCGGACGTCGACGACATCACCCGTATCATCAAGGGCATATAAATCTGTGTATAAAAGTATATATACTTACTAAAGTTCTAATTTTCATCTAATTTTCCTATATTGTATCCGTGCTTCTCTTTCCCGTCACGCTTCACTCTGTTCCACACTTTGTTCACGTCATTAGTGACAAACCACCAAAGGACACCACACCATGAAGTAACCTGTGGTAAAGGATCATAAAACTCCAGGGCAATTCTCCTCAACTCAGGCAACTTGGTCCATGCAATGTATGGGAAATCATGGTGCTCGTTGTGATACCCAACGTTCCAGGTAAGCATGTTCAAACTTCCATAATACGAGTAGGTTTCTGCAGGCAACAACTCCTTGGATATGTTACTGCCTTTAATCTTCTCTCCTTTAGGAACATTATTCTCATTCAACACATAATGCTCAGCAATAAAATGCCCTGCGCAGGGGTGCAATGACCCTGCCAAAAACGTACTCATAATGAAATACCCCAAGGCTTTCCACCCCAAATATTTCACCATAAAATGATCGAATATCAACTGGAACATGACATTCAATAAATGGATGTATGTAAACTTGATCTGCGTGATAAACATCGGTCTCAACGCGTAGAAGAATATCTGGCACGTGGCAAAAAACGCTTTCCCTAATGGGTTCGACAACACAATTGCTTCATATTGAGTAGGCAAATCGGTATCCAAGTATCGGTCCCCCAAAAACTTGTGGTGCAACTGATGATATGGTTGGAATGAGGCAGAATATGGAACCCCGATGGGAATATTGGCAACAATAGCAAACAACTTGTTGTGTAATGGTTTCTTGAATAACAAGTTGTGTGACAACTCATGGATGGCAAGGAAGATCGCCTGGTTTGCTGTTGCTCCAATCACATATGCCAAAATGAAAAACTTCCAGGACAAGACAGGTGTGCTTCTAAGGTAGACAGCAACACAGATCTGTAACACCACAATCCCAATCACATACCATTTGGTTTTTGGTTCATACCCCGTCAACTTCCGAACTTCTGGATACTTTTCCATAATCATTTTTCTTCTCGCAACATGCGGTTCATTCTCTGAAGTCCAGTAGAAATCATTCAACACTTCAATAGGAGCATCTGCTGGAGGCGTACTGAATGTATACGTGGTCTTGCTATTCCTATGCTTGATCGACTCCATTTTTGTTACTACTGTGAGAGAGGGAGAGGAAGGGAGAGAAACTAAATTAGGTTAAATTTTTTTTTTTTTTTTCGCTGTTTTTTTTTTATACATATATTTTACGTGCACTATTTATAATACTGCGCGTAATCAGCAGATTTTTGACCTTCGTGTGCTTGGCGACTAGCCGGAATCTGGTTAAGGAAATCCGGTTGAATGGTATGTCGTACCTGCTCGTTGCGCCAAAACCCATTGTCCCCTATATCATCGCCGCCATCATCATCAACCAACTGATCAACCATCTTCTTTAACCCTTGGTGGTTGTTAATATCCATGGAAAGTTCTTTATTCTGTTTAGATATAAGCGATTCAATATCTTGCATTGTCGTAGGCACACTTACTCTAGGGTTCTGTACCTTCTCCTTTGCCTGTACCTTCTCCTTTGTCGGTTCTTTCCTACTCTCCTTCTGCTTTGTAGGTTCCTTCCTCATCTCCACCTTCTTCTTCTTCATGGTAATCTTCTTCGTCTCACCATTCTGTATTAACTCATAATCAGATGCACCGGATAACACTTTCAACCCTAACACCACAACTGCTGCTATCCTCAAACGACGTGTATACTCCTCTACACTTTCTCCATTGGGTAACGTCGATGATGTCCCTTCCACAATAAACTGTGAATAATCACCCACCACAGCATTGACATTATACGTCGGCAGGAATAACGCATCGTCTTTGAAATCCTTAAATTGGTACTTGATCAACGCACAGTCTCGGAAATGTACATCTTCCCAAAAGTAAAACTCCCTCGCTGGTCGGCCACTGGCATCTCCACCCACGTACTTGTTCAAAACATTAGCCAAGTACACCACACAGTTTCTTCTTGTAATAAAAACCTTGAGAAAGTCCGCATTCTCTCTCAACAAATTCAATATAAACCGAAGTAAAACCAACGATTCATTCGACTCGAGACAAGTCAACACTTTCTCCACATACCGAAACCCAAACTTTAACAATTTATCCCGTCGCTCCTCATCTTGTATAAGTTTGATGAAAGAAAATATCACCACAAGATGTTTCAACACCGCTTGTTCGTCATAGTTGTCGCTACCACTAGTCATTGCTTTAAACAACTCGGTCTCTACTTTGGAAAATGAAATCTTCTTCACAATATTAGGTCCGTTCTTGTACCTCTCCGGATAGTAGATATACCCAATCAAACAAATGACATACACGTTCATCTCCCCAATCTTACTGAAATGACGCTCGGCGTTAGACTTCATGATGTCAGCCAACGCCATGGGAAACCAGTTTTTCTTCATCATCGCCATCATATTATTTATCCCCAACCTCTGTTCCAGTACTCTTGTGAAATGCGACCGCAAAAACCAGTATATCGCATTGAACTTGTCGTCAACCGAATTGTGAATCACCCCAATGTGGTTATACGGCTCACTCAACGCCGGCAATATCATGATACACAAATTGTAATACTGGATGGATTTGGTATATCCCAGAAACTGTGTCTTCTTATCTGGCAGTGATTTAAACTTGAAAAACTCTTTATTGGATGTGCATGGAAGAACATAGTTGGTTTCAACAAACGCCTGGTGACGCAATATGTCCCCCAAACACAAACAACATTTGTGGATAATCTGCAATACATTCCCTAGGAAATTCTCATCGTCACAGAATACGGCATTCTCCGCCACCCGAAACTTGAAATGTTCCAAAAACTTATCCGGTATATTGGGGTTCCTGTAAGACACAACAAATTGCTTCAAAAACTTGGAGTAGAATTGGTGGATTTCCCGCATAAACTTTATAAAAGTCTCGTTGATTTTCCTCATCTCCACTGGTCGGACTTTAAACTCACCTGGTCTCCCTTCCTTCTGACATGTTTTGAGATCCTTGTTCTGCTCGTCAAACACGGCGGCATGCTGTTGCTGGAAGAACTTAATGATGGGGTAATGGAAATTAGTCCATATGTCCTCAAAATAATTCATAGTCGTAAACTCCGATTCCGACTCCAAGTCCCTTTGGTACCTTTCGAAATCTTGGCTGATCCATGCATAGAACTTACCTTGAATCGAGGCATTGAACCCTAGGAGCAACGACTGATCCGTGAACTGTCTGCTCAAAAAATTTTCTAGCTGGAATTTATACGATTGAATGTCATCTGAATAAACCATTGCTTAATCTATTATAGACACGTTATTGTGATAACTTGATATTATTACTATTGTCGTTGTTGTTGTTGTTCTTACTATTCTTCAGGTTTATGATTAACCTATCATAACGAGGTCTTCTTTGGTTAACATAAAAGAAGGATGCGTTGTGTTTCACATGTGCGGAAAATTTTTTTTACTACGATATTTTTTTTTTTTGCTTTTTGTTTTGTGATCGGGAATTATAAAAACATTACTATCCGCTTCCATTCCATCATTACTATATAAACCTCCGATCTTCCTGGTGGCAACTATTACGCTATCATTTTTTTTTAAAGTAACAACCACCAATGTCTGAACAAGAGTACCAACACGAAGAAGAAGAACAACAAAGCAATGTCCAAGTTTATGTCTACGATTTATCCCACGGTCTAGCAAGGGTCTACTCGCCCATGGTATTGGGAGTATCTCTAGATGCCATCTACCACACATCGGTTGTGGTGCGTGGGAAGGAATACTACTTAGACCAAGGTATAAAAGTCAACTCGCCACCGGGGCACACCAAATACGGCACCCCTATAGAGGTTTTAGATATTGGCAGCACATACATCGACGACGATATAATCAACGACTTCCTCAACGATCTAAAAAACCACGAAGATATGAAATACCATGCCATGAGTTATGATTTGTTCACAAATAATTGCAACCATTTCTCCGACGTGTTGATTGAGTTTTTATGTGGCAAGAACCTAGAAGAAAGAATACTAAACCTACCAGAAGTAGTGCTAAACACTCCAAATGGTCAACTATTACAACAAATGATTGGAGGTGGTGTTAATTTTTAGACTTTGTGTATCTTTGTGTGTGTGTTTAATAAATAATATATGGGTCTCCACTTTTTTTTATGTGTGTGTGTATTTTACAACCAATTCTGTTGTCACTTTTCTCTTAACTATACCACTTTCCCCAATGTATGTTCTTTTTCTTGAGAACCATATCACTTGTTGATCCATATACTAACATCTCTAAATTAGCTCCTATCCTACATCTCCTCCATGCTGTCGAAAGATTCTAACAATTCCAATATCTTGGGTGATTTGGAGTATCAAGATTATAGAAGCAAGTTTTGGTCTTCAACTCCAAACACGTCAGTTAATCAGCCACAGAAAACTTCTGGTACCACCTTCCTGCCATTGGGTAAAGAGGAATCGTACAACCGCAACCTGTTGATGAGATCGGAAACCTTCCCTGTCACCAACGATGATTCATACTATTCCACCGGTGATGTGGGTGGCAGTTTAACACACACAACCAACAAGTATTTGAAAAACACCTTGATGAATGCTCCTAGCTATTTCCCAACCAACTATAACAACAAGCAGCCACTGCATCAGCCACAACCACAGTTGACACAACAGCAGCTGTCAGTGCTGGCACAACCACCACCTGCACAACAACAACCATACTTTAAGAAGGATGACACGTTGGAAACGTTACAGGACGACTACACCAAATTAAAAGGTGAATTGATCTTAAAGAACCAGATCATTAAAAACTTGACAGATCAGATAAATATAATGTCCAAGAACGAAAACAAAGCTGCCAGCTTTACAATGCCCAAAAACCACTACCAGTTGTTCCAGGATTTGCTGAAAACCTTGCAGGACAAATCACTTGAGGTGCAGGAAACTAACCGTCGGTTAGAAGCGGTATTGGTTGCCAACAATCTCAGTGCCAACTACGACGTGGAGGAGCTAAGCCATAAATTAATCCACAAGTTGTCTCAATTGCTGCAGGAAAATGAAAACCTTTTAAAGATCATCAGCTTTGGTAACAAAACCAACTTGTTGATAGAAATCGGATTGTTAAAGCATGAGATCCAACAATTGAAGAATGAGAAAAGAGAAAAAATGATTAGCCAAAAATAAAATTAAATTCATGGCGTTGCGTTGTTTTGCGTTACGTTGCTTTTGCTTTGTTAAGCTTGGCTTGGCTCCCGCTTTGTCCAACATGACAGAATAAAAACTTAAGCATACAAATAACAAATACATAAAACCGGGCTAGTTGTAAAGTAGAGTATAGTTTTATAGGTAATAGATGCATTATACGTCCAAACCAAGGCGGATCTACATCATACCCATATACACTGAGTGATTTAGTTTTTTGTTTTTTTCCATTGTTCCGCAATGCATGGCACGATGACCTTTCTTTTTTTGTAGTTGTTGTTTGCTCCCTTGTGGCCCGCCCCTCTTTTCCTCATCGGCGGATTAACTTTGTGCCCTTTGATCCTCATTGTTCATCTTAGATTAGCAAACATATTCTAAAACTAAACACGTTACATCAAGAAATTTGGTTTGTCTATGTGTGTCTATATGCCACCTTGTTTGGGATTATGCTTATTACCGTCAACTTCTGCAACTTGTGACGTAGCCACATTTTTTTATTTTTGGTTTGTCTTCTTTTTTTAACCTTTTTCTTGGTCTCTTGGTCTTGTAAATTGTATGTTTTACATCCCTTGTTTGAAAGTTGTTTGCTAATAACTTTGTCAGCACTAAAAAGTTTGTGCGCCATTCAAAACCAATAGGAATAAAGTATTGTCGCGAAGAAAGGTTCTAGGCGTATTATTCCCGACCACAAAATCACTTTGCCGGGATCACAATACACCTTCCTCTTGTTTTTCCTTCACCACCACCTTCGCCCCCCTCTCCCCTTTTCTATCCTTATTGTTTAAAAATAGAAAGCCAAAGAAAAGGCAACAAAAAAAAATACATTCCTTTAAATACCGGAAATCTGGACTGAATATTTTTTTTTCAAGCCTCTATTCTGATATATTTATCTAAAACCTCCCTTGTCTTTTTATTTTTATTTTTATTTTTATTTGCTTTTTTTTATTTTTTTCCCTTCTTTCTTTATCTTCATCATTGCAAATGCCAAATCATGTCTTCGCCACATTCTAATTATCACTTCGAAAAGCAAACCATCTTGCCGGCATCCGATTCAAAGAGTCCCTTCTACTGTAATCTCCCTCCATACGATACCAAGCCCATCGACAAGTTGGTGGAGTTTTTCAAGTATTGGAAATATTTCATCAAAGCATTGTTGTACTACTTGAAAGAAATCGTTCTTGTCAAGGAGTTGGAATCAAATTTGAATTACCAGTTAATTAGTGCCGTGCAATTCCCTGGGTTTAAAGATCTCCCACAGAAAATCTTACAAGACATTCAGGTGAACAACGGAACAACTTCCCCCAAGGCATCGACCCCCACCAATGAATTGAAAAAAACATTGTCAAACACAAGCATCTCCACCACTGGGTCGGCCTCGTCTGAGAAACGTCCAGGGTTGTTCAAGCAGAAATCAAATGGCAACAACTCCTCCTTCCTCAAAGCAGCCAATCCACTACACAAGAGAAACGTTTCCTTGAACTCGTTCCGTCAAGTCACCTCCGCGGTCACCTCGGCTGTTCCCGCCCCGCCAACCCCTCCACATATTCATCACCCTCTTGGTGCTTCACCTTCACCAGCTCCTACGTCCATTACTCCTGTAAATACTTTGCCTCCAATTCCGAAACTCGAACCAACCAGTGATGTCAAAATCCCCGATAGTTTTTTCCCGGATGACTCGTTGTACACCAACCTCCCCTCCATGTTGCTCAGCTCGCATCACTCTGCATTCACCAACAGTTTCAAGCTCAGCAAGGAGTTGAACTCGAAATTGATCCCAAGGTTGGAAATGTTGTTGAAACAGGTCTCCCACAAGATCAAGGAAATCAAGACCTCGTTGAAGAACGAATCATTTGCCAATGACGATTTGTTGAAAGATATTTCAAAAACCGGTCTGGTGTTATCGGCATACATGGAAGCTGTCGAACTTTACTCCAAGGAAATCCCAGTTACCAAAAAGTGTCTTGCCGACGAAGAGGAGATTGGGGTGTTGGACGATCCACTTTTGGTGAAAATGCGAGTCAACTACCGATTGAAGAACCAGTTGATCATGGAAAATTACATGTTTGCTTCGTACATGAATTTGCAAAACATCTCCAAAGATTTGTTTACGTACATTTTGAAAGAATTAGCCTGGGTGGTGGACAAGTTCGGGAAACTTGACTTTAACAGTGAATACTACCTGTTTTTGAAAAACAAAGTCAGTATTTCCTCAACTCAAGATTGGAAATATTTCATCTCCCACAACCCATGTTTCATCAACACATTTGAATCAACACTGGAAAACCCAAAGAGGGAGAACAGAAACGTCAAGTCAATTGTACTTCCATACGTTGACACGATCCATTCCAAGTGTATCAGGTTTGGTATCTTGTACAAAAAATCCAAGTTGATGAAAAGCTACACCAGACACTATTACGTCTTATCATGCAACTACCTCCATGAATTCAAGTTTGAAGAGGATGTCAATGTCATGGGTAAGAAGTCCAAGGACAAAATTGGTGGTGTTATTGGTCATGACGATGAGCCCTTGAAATCATACAACCTCAATGAGTACAGCATTAGCAGCAAAGAAGGAGACGGGCTCAAGTTTGTTCTCTCCAAAAACGGCAACAAGTCCAAAAAGACATTCAAGTGTGCCAATGAAACAGATTTCAACAATTGGTTTGCCGATTTATCTGATTTGTTGAAATTTGGCAGCAACCATTATGAGAGATACGCATTCTTGCAAAGGAAAGTTCTGCTCCATAAATCCTTCACCGTCCCAGAAAGAGGTGCTGCCGGTGGTGGTGGTTTCAAATTGGAATTGGATAATTTGCTGACTCCTGCCTTGACTGGTATGTTTACACCAAAGATCCAGACTCCAAAGGAATCCCCTACTGAGGAAAACCCATTTGAAGGAATGTTGGCTGACCTCAAGGCACATACCACCAGTGTCACTACCCCAACTGATACCCCACAAAAGATCACACCTGAAGGTTCATCTGTGACACTCTCGGGTGACACTCAACATAGCGAGTACTTCAAGTTGCAGCAAGCCTTTATGAAACAACAACAAGAGATTTTGGATTTGAAGACCAAAGAAGCACAAACTATAGAATTGATTCAAAAAAAGTTGGAGGATATCCAGGATCAACAAAGTCCATACTTGGGACCGACCAGAACCTCTTCGGACTCTCTTTCATCCTTTGTCATGCCACAACCAGCCATCCCTGCCGCTCACCAAGTGGTTGCAAACCATTTGCAACAGCATTCTGAAGTTCCAGTCAACTTTGATTTAGGCGGTGCTGGCTTGGAAGAGACCCCTTCCAACAAGAACGAAAATGCACACTCGCTTCCTACATTGTTAGTTAGTCATAACCATTGAGAATAAACACATATTCATTTATTCATTCGTTTATCGGTTCTTCGCTTCGTGACGGTCTTTTTTCGTTTCTTATCTTTTTCTTTTTTTTTTTGATTTTTTTTTTATTTATTCATTATTATAATTTGCACATTCTATAAAAAAATATATATGAAAATAAATATTCAAGCACCAATCTGTATACTTTTTGTACCACTTATATCTCTCTTTAAATTTTTGGAGGCATCAACTGTGGTTGGGGTGATATTTACATTGAAAAAGTTGTTGAATTTCCAAATGTTGAACTGCACTATGCTTTCAAATGCTACTTTATCGTAGCGGTACAAATTAGCAGCGTCTATGTTCAACGGAGAATCTGGCTCTGGGTCATCCAACAACATCAAAATTGCCGCCACTAGATGTTCCAAGTTCCATGCTGGAGACCAGCTATCCTTCTTTAATATATCCAAACAAATTTCCCCGGTTTTCAAGTTGATATTTGGGTGTACTATCGGAGTAGCAAACTTTATGGTTGGTGGATCAATAGGATACGTTACAGGCACGTCTATGTCCAACCTCCATTGTCCACCATAGTAATATGGAGAATCTGTCTTGGTGGGTTTTGCTATCACAGCCTGCCATACCAAAATATTGTCATCTGGTCTTACAGGTGCCAACGATATTATCTGACTATTAGCTAGTTGTGGTGGTTGTTTCTTATATTGGTTGAGTTCTTTAAATAATCTTCTTTCTGCCATGATGTGTAGGTGTCGTTATAAATGAATAGATTAGTAAGTTAAGCAAGAGCAAAGATAAAACAAAAAAAAACCGTTTTGTTGTCAGTAGAGAAAATGTAACCTTTATATTTGATTTCGGAGGATCCTGTGAAAAACAAAAAAAAAAAAAGAATGCTCTTTTTTCTCTAAATTCCCCACAATACAATGCGGTCGTGTTCATGTGACGGTTAATGACACCTTTTTTTTTGTAGAAAGGAGGGGTGAGTGATAAATAAATAAAAAGAAAAAATCATGAACCTTTTTTCTTTTTGCCGAGGACAATAAGACGGAGTTGTCGGAGTTAATTTGTATTGTCACGTGACAGATACCTCATGACTGTCTCAGACTAAAAAAACGAGAAACCCCCCCCCCCATTCCAAGTATATAAGTAACCACAGGCCATTCACTTTTCTTGCCTTTTCACCATTTCCTCTTTCTATTCCCAGATTACAAATTAAACACTTTTGATTGGGAAATGCAAAGACTCCTTTTTCGCTCGCCTGAATCGCACACTACAAAGATCAATCGCACGCACTGAAGTGAAAAAAAAAAAAAATCTACAAAATAAATGCGTTGAAAAATTAGTCATTTCAAGTTCTCCCCACTCTTTCTACTCATCAATAACGCAATGAGTTGTTTAAAGGCTTGTAAAGGTGGTCTCAGGACATTCACCACATCAGCTACCAGATGTGAAAAGAAATTAAACAAATACTCCTCAATTGTCACCGGGGATCCATCGCAAGGTGCTTCCCAAGCCATGCTCTATGCCACGGGTTTCAGTGATGAAGATTTCGACCGTGCCCAAATTGGTGTTGGTTCCGTGTGGTGGTCAGGTAACCCGTGTAACATGCACTTGATGGAATTAAACAACAGATGTGCAGACTCTGTTAACAAGGCGGGTTTGAAGGCCATGCAATTCAACACCATCGGTGTTTCAGATGGTATCACCAACGGTACTGAAGGTATGAGATACTCCTTGCAACTGAGAGAAATCATTGCCGATTCTTTCGAAACTATGACCATGGCTCAGTTGTACGATGGTAATATTGCTATCCCTTCCTGTGATAAAAACATGCCGGGTGTTTTGATGGCAATGGGAAGACACAACAGACCATCTATCATGGTTTACGGTGGTACTATTTTGCCAGGTTCTCCAACTTGTGGTACCTCCAACCCAGCCGTTGCCGACAAAATCGATATCATCAGTGCTTTCCAATCGTATGGTCAATACTTGGCTAAGGAAATCACTTCCGAAGAAAGAATAGACATTGTTAAAAACGCTTGTCCTGGTCCAGGTGCATGTGGTGGTATGTATACTGCCAACACCATGGCTTCTGCTTCTGAAGTATTGGGTTTGACTTTACCATACTCTTCTTCATCCCCAGCTGTTTCTAAAGAAAAAGAAGCTGAATGTGCTTCTGTTGGGTTTGCTTTAAAGAACTTGTTAGAGTTGGACTTGAAACCAAGAGACATCATCACCAAGAAATCGTTTGAGAACGCCATTGCTTATATTATTATTACTGGTGGCTCTACCAACGCCGTGTTGCATCTTATTGCTATTGCCTCTTCCTTTGACATCACCATCACTGTGGACGACTTCCAAAGAATCTCCGACAACACCCCATTGTTGGCTGATTTCAAGCCATCCGGTAAATACGTTATGGCTGACTTGCAGAATGTCGGTGGTACTCCAGCAGTTATGAAATACTTGGTCAAAGAAGGTATCCTTGATGGTACCCAATTAACTGTGACCGGTAAGACTATCAACGAAAACTTGGAATCTCTTGCCGACTTGCCAGAAGGTCAAGATATCATCAGACCAGTTTCCAACCCATTGAAAGCTAGTGGTCACTTGCAAATCTTGAAAGGTTCTTTGGCTCCAGGTTCTGCTGTTGGTAAAATCACCGGTAAAGAAGGTACTTACTTCAAAGGTACTGCCAGAGTCTTTGACGACGAACATGCTTTCATCACTGCTTTGGAAAATGGTGAAATTAAAAAAGGTGAAAAAACCGTCTGTGTTATTAGATACGAAGGTCCAAAGGGTGGTCCAGGTATGCCAGAAATGTTGAAACCTTCTTCTGCATTAATGGGTTATGGATTGGGTAAAGACGTTGCTTTGTTAACCGATGGTAGATTCTCTGGTGGTTCTCATGGTTTCTTGATTGGTCACATTGTCCCAGAAGCTGCTGAAGGTGGTCCAATTGCCTTGGTCGAAGATGGCGATATCATCGTCATTGATGCTGAAAACAACAAGATTGACTTGTTAGTTGAAGAAGATGTCTTGGCAGAAAGAAGAAAGAACTGGACTCCTCCTGAACCAAGATACAAGAGAGGTACTTTAGCCAAATACGCCGCTTTGGTCAATGATGCCTCCAAAGGTTGTGTCACCGACTTGTGTCTCGTTGACAAGGAATAAGCCATTAAATGCATTTTAAACATCTTTCTACGTCCTATTTTTTTATATATATATCAGTTTCAATCATCGGTCAATTAGAAAGACTAAAGTTCAATTCATAGGATTTATAAGTTATTATTATTATTTCTTTTTTTTTTTGTAAGTATTTGTATGTATATATCCAAGAAAGGATCAGGTTTACCAAAGAAAAAAGAAATGAAAGAAAGAAAAATCGTGTAGTTATTATCTCATTCTAACTATATAATCTTCTCCGGATTGTGTAATGTATCTTACCCATGGGTATGATTGGTATTGTAATTTAGGTTCGTTAATTCTCAAGTATCTGACTTGGATACCACTGGTTGTGAAATAAGGTATCGAAAAGTTGACCTTGATTGGTTTCTTGCTTATTATCGATTCTGGGTCATTGACTGCAGGTAAACCCAACTCGGCACGCATGGCAAACAGTTTACCTCCAGGGAAAGTTTTCAATTTCCAAACAAGACAAGATTTTTCTGGAATCCATTTGACTGAACCGTATTCCGGCTGGAATTTCGGGGTGTCGGCATCTTCAGGAATTGGAATCACAACCTCGACGTTGTTGGCGGTGGATTTCTTCTTGATCTGAGCCTTGATGGTACATAAAATTTCAATTCTGGAATGTTTATGCACTTTTGTCTTACAATTGACCAACATCAATGGCTTCATAAGGAATTGTGCCGACGACAATCTATAAGACATCAATGTGAATTCGCCATCCGGTGGGATAAATGTTATTAATTTTTCGTTTTCAAACTTGGACAATCGGACACATTGATGGAACTTTATATCTTCCATTTCAACGCTCTTGTTGCTATCTGTGGCTGCATCGGAGTTGCCAGTGAATATACCTTTGTCGTTCAACCCAAGTCTCAAGTCTGGCATACCCGACAAGTGACTCTTGATTTTGATTTCCCCTAGAATCTCACTTGAAATGACCTCTCCTTTAGGCGAGATCAACATGTTAATGGATTCAACCACATCCAAGAACGCTTCGTTCTTCTTATAAGATATCCCGTCTTTTCTCCAACTAACAGCATTGGTGACGGCGTTTGGAGGTGCGACCAAGTGGGATGGGGTGCTCTTAATCAAGGAGTAGTAGTCTTGGGTGATGTATTCTTTCAATATCTTGGTGTCGGTTGTTTGTGGTACCCCAAAGTCCATCATTTCATCCAACAATTCATAAATAATAACAAAATTGTCCTTGATACTTTCTTCTTCCAATGATTTGAAATACTGCGTCATGACCTCGACCAATTTGGACAAAAAAATAACAATTGTCATGATATTTTCATTCTTACGGGTTAAGGCACATATGTACAAATTGTTGTGGCTGATGAATATATAATTTATACCCTGGTGGTTGATGAAAGGTTTATATTCGCCTTCATCGGCTGTGTTTTCCAACTCCAATAGTAAAAGCGGAAACTTTTCAATGGTGTTTGCTGGGATATCTCCCTTGTAATCCCTTGACAACAACGGTTTCCCCTTGATATCCAAAAAATGAATCTGTGAAGCCATATGTGGTTAGGTATTGGTGTGTGAGTGTGAGGATAAGAATGTTTGGGGTTTGTGGAAAATACGTGTTATAGAATTGCTTATTTAATGTGTAGTATTTTTTTTCTTCTGTCGTTTGTTGTTGATTTTAGAATTTGGATTTTTTTTTTTTCAGTGCTCTCTCTCTCTCTCTCTCATCCATGATACGTGTTAAATGGATCAAAAAAAAATAATACTAGTAATATTGAACAAATAAACGTATATTAAGGCAAATGTAGATTACTGTCTTTCATTCCGAGAATACTTCATTATTTCTTGTTCCTGTAGGGTATATCTTCTAATTCTATATCTCCTGTCACTTCTTGCATTTATTCCTATCGTTGACAATATTTACTTCTGTATATACTTTACTCACAAATATGCACCAAAATTTAATGAAAAAAAAGGCAATTAAATTCCCCACGTTACTACAACACAAACACCACATGGAACACATATCACACTCTCCCCCCATCTTCCCAATCCTAATGAATTACTTCAACTCTGAGGGTTCTTATTAGAGTGTGTTTAACTCCTTCACGTGACATACCACAAAAACAACAGACCACAACGCGAAGAAATTTTTTCTATTTTAGTTTTGTGTAACAATGAGGTCGTGTTTCATTGTTTGTTGTGGTTTCACATTCCCATGAACTCATTGCACAATAATAACAAAGTAATATGATCTACCTTGTCTACGTCTAGAATACGGTCAAAGAGAATAACAAAATACTTCTAACCAACACTACACGACACCCTTTGGTCATAACTACCTGTTTAATAGGTTGTTTAGAGAAAAGGAAAAATGGGTGTAATAAAATAGAAAAAGGAAAAAAGAAAATCTTATATAATAATTTACGAACGTTTCATAAGCCATTCCCATTATACCCTCGAAAAAAAAAAAACACAATTCCCCATCCAAGAGAAAATAAAACAAGAAAAATTATCAACACTATGAAATAACCTTCTTTTTCCCCCCTTTTTTTTTTCTTCTTTTTTCTTTTTTATAAAGCACAACATTTTTACTGACCTTATATTCTTTCGTTAATTTTAAACTACCCACAACTATAAAATGTTATTCAAATCGTTAGCTACTTACTTGTCTTTGGTTTCATCCGTGTTATCCATTAGTTCCATTGAAGTCAAAGGTAATGCCTTCTGGGACAAGGACAGCGGTGACAGATTCTACATCAGAGGGGTCGACTACCAACCAGGTGGTTCCTCTGAGTTGGAAGATCCTTTAGCAGACACTGATGTCTGTAAAAGAGATGTGAAATATTTCACTGATTTAGGTATCAACACCGTCAGAGTCTATTCTGTTGACAACACCAAGAACCACACAGAATGTATGGACACTTTAGCTAAAGCCGGTATTTACGTTATTTTGGATGTCAACACCCCACACTCTTCCATCACCAGAGACAACGCTGATTGTTCTTATAATTCCGATTACTTGCAAGAAGTTTTCGCTACTGTTTCTGAGTTTGCTCAGTTCGACAACACCTTGGGGTTCTTTGCTGGTAATGAAGTCATCAACGATGGTCCTTCTATGGAAGCCGCTCCATACGTCAAAGCTGTTGTTAGAGACATGAAGACTTTTATCAAAAATAGAAACTTTAGAACCATCCCAGTCGGATACTCTGCTGCCAGTGTCAACGAGTTGAGATTGCCTACCGGTCTTTACTTCAACTGTGGTGACGACGAAATGGCCAGAATCGACATGTATGGTGTCAATGATTACTCCTGGTGTGGTGATGCTAGTATGACCACCTCCCAATATTCTCAACAAATGAAGGATTTTGCCAACTACACTGTCCCATTGTTTTTCTCCGAGTTTGGATGTAACTCTGTCCACCCAAGACCATTCTCCGAAATCGAATCCATTTACTCCACTGACATGTCTTCTGTCTTTTCTGGTGGTTTGGTCTACGAATATTCCGAAGAAGCCTCAAACTACGGTTTAGTGAAATTGAATGGTGACTCAGTTTCCACCAACGATGACTTTGATAACTTGAAGAAAGAATTCAACAAAACTTCCAACCCTTCTGGTGATGGTGGTTACGTGAAAGAATCTGGTCCAAGCAAGTGTCCACCAAAATCGAGTAACTGGAACGCCACTACCGATCTCCCAGACACTCCAAAGGGTGCCTTGAAATACTTGAAAGGTTTGGCTGAGCCAACTGGACATGGTTTCGATGCTTATGTCCAAGGTAACTGTCATGCATCTGGTAACAATGTCGATGATACTGGTAACTTTACCTCTACTCTTGGTGGTGCTACCCACACTTCTCCAGATCAATCCAGTTCAACTCAAGACGGGTCCTCTGCCACTTCTTCCGGTGACAATGGCGCCAGCTCAACTTCCAAGAAAAACGATGGTGTCATTGCTTCTTCGAATGGTTTGTTGGGTGTTCTTGCCTTGGCTGCCGGATTTGCTTTGATTTAGAGTCTCTACGGAGCTTTTTCTTCTTCTTTAGATTTCGTGTTTAGATTGTACGTTGTATTGTGTTCTATTTGTGTTTAATTATTACTTGTTTCTTGGTTCAATTTTTTTTTTTTTAAATCTTCAAGATGTATGTATATTTCAGCTAACTCTTTTGTTTAATGCCATACATCATTTCTTCCTTATTTATCAAATGACCTATAGAATCCACCTCTTCTAATAGCTTGTCAATGTCATAACACCAATCATTCAACAAAGCATTGATATTGTTGTCACTCGTTCTTGGATCACTGCCTTCAACATGCTTGGATTTGTCAAATTTAACAATACCCTGTGGACGATTAATCTTAGCAACAATCATACCTTCATTAACCAAGTCACTGACATATTGTTCGGATTCTTCAACAGACAATTGCAACAAATAAGCCAATCTGTCCAATTTGATAAGCTGATAGTATTTGTTGATTATACGAAGATTGTGTTCAATGATTCTCTTTTGCAAGTTTTTGTAATTGGTTTCATCCTTGAAGATTTCCGAAGATGCGAAAGAACTCTTGTATAAAGATTCAATGTTGGACCAATGGATCAACTCGTTGGTTGTGAAGATATCCAAAAGCTTGAAAATCTTAGCCTCGACATTCTTGGCGAAAATTGGGTTCGACTTGATTTTGTTGATCAAATCTTGTTGGTGTGGGTCGAATTTAGATAAGATGATATAGAAGATAATCCTTTTGTAATCTTCAGCGACAGTACTCGAATTCTTCACGGCAGGGATGTCAATCAACAACAACAAGTTCTTCACAATGGAAATGTAATCATAGTCAAACACATTAATGTCGATCAAGTACTTCAAGTAAGTAGCTTTGAACTCGTCTGCTTTGTCAAAGTTCTTCAATGCCTTCAACAAAATCTTTCTACTCAAAATCTTAGCCTGGGAGTAGTCACCTTTTCTCAATGTCAAGTCAATCTGTTCTAATATATACTCGACTTTATCACTGAATGACATCAAAGAATAAGTTTCAACTTGCAAGTCACACAATATTTCCACAGCTTTATCCAAATCGTTCAACTTGTTCAAGTAGATCTCGGCCAATTGTCTCGACACTATAGCCCTTTCCACTTCAACAAAAATCTTCTTATCGGTCACTGTTCTGATGGTTTCAATCAATTTCATTTTGGCATCCAACTCTTGTTTTTTGTCTTCGTTCAATTTATCCAAATTGTCAATCACATCTTTAATAAATGCCTGGATGGAAGACTTTAATTGCCCGTGTTTCTTAGACAAGATGGTGATTAAATCATTCAAGTATTCCCAGTCATTGTTATCAACCAAGGTGGTTACTATTTTATTAAGAACTCTCTTTGAAGATGCTAAATCGGACGATTGACGTGTTTGTTTCTCCAAAACAAGATACTTGTCCAATGCTTGTTTGTAATCTGGGATTTTCTCAATTATTGGAAATTGTTCATCTAAGGTGGCTGAAAAATCCTTTTCTGCTTTAATTGGGTCCTCTCTTGACATGGTGGTTTTGTTGGTGGCGAACAAGTTTAATAAGAGTTGAGAAACAAACAGAGAAGGCAAAAGGCAAAAAAAAAAAAATGTGTGTTGAAAAATTGATGTTGATTGTGAGACAGAAATGGCGAGTTTTGTTAGTCGTGTATATATTACCAGATATCAACCAAACCAAGATGAACAGGAAGTGAATGAGTAGGAAGAAGTGTGAGTCTACCAAAAGCCAAGAAGGTGGTAGAATATGAAAATAATAATTATAATAGTAAAGGATCAAGGTATTTTTGGTAATGGTTTTTATGTTATTGATTGTGACGTTATTAAGACGAATGATATTGATAAGGATGGTCTTTTATTGAGACACACATGGCAGATCAATCAAACATTCCTTAGATTATAGATTGCCGAAACCATTACCGTTCAAATGCCACCTCTGTACTAGATTGTTTGTTCCATTGGAACTAGCCCTCATATCCACTACATAGAGAACTCGCAACTGCAAAAAAGAAAAACAACGTAATAGAAAAAAAAAAAACTCACTAAAAAAAAACCACATCTAATATCTCGTACCCCAAAGCATCGTATGAACAATCAATCTGACAAACCTCTACTATCTATAGTACAGAAACACCTAGAAATACCCGAAAACGATGAAAACATTTCTTTAATTGCACAGTTTTTAACTAACTTACATGGAAAGTCCAGTAACCAGTCATGGGATGCGTTTAAAGAGGTAGTTCAAGATAACGGCGGAGATGAGTTTTCAGAGGGGTTTTTACAAGAAGTCTACAATGAATTATCCAAGCAAACCAAGCCAAAATTTCCCACTGCACCGAAGGTAAACAATTCAAAACCCGTCGTGGTTGACAGACCTAACAAAGAAAAACCACTTGAAATTGGGGATGTTACCACTGGTACTGTGGAAGGAATACAGCCATATGGTGCATTTATAAAGCTTAAAAACACATCTGGTCTCTGTCATATATCACACATCTCATTTGATGGTTCCAAAATCACATCAGTTTCAGATCATCTTGAGCCATGGCAGAAGGTGTTTGTTAAAATTATAGACATACAACAACAAGGTAGCAGAAGAAAGATTTCCTTATCCATGCGAGGGATAGACCAAAATTCTGGTGAAGACAGATCAGGAGAAGTTAGAGGAAGACCCCAGGAAAGACAGAATAGATTGAAAAGAAAACTAACATCACCAGAGAGATGGGAAATACGACAACTAATAAAATCTGGTGCTGTCTCAGCAGACGATTATCCCGATTTAGATGAAGATGACAACGAAGATCAAGGTCAAGAACAAGGAAATTCCAAATCAAAGCTAGAACCTGAAATAGAAGTTCACATAGAATTGAATGAAAGTAAACCTGACTTTCTAAAAACCGCAACAAATTTGAAACAACCAAAGTCAATAGAACTACCCATACCAACCCAGAAAGGTTCATTAACCAAATCGGCAGAAAAGGGTTCTAAATTTGCTCAAGAGTTTAGAGAAGAAAAAATCCGACAAAAGAAACAGAAGCAAAGAGAGGAAAAGTCAAAGAACGAGATTACAGACCCACTTTTCCAAACCACTGAATCCGTGAAAGATGTCGATCTCGATCCAGCAACGGAATCGTTCATTTCCAAATGGAAACTGGAACATAAGAATGAGACCTTTGGCAAACGTACAAGTCTCCCCATTGACGAGCAGAGACGTACACTTCCGGTTTATGCGATGCGCTCTACATTAATTGAAAGCATACGTGATAACCAGTTTGTTGTTATAGTTGGTGAAACAGGTTCTGGTAAAACAACCCAAATAGTACAATACGTATATGAGGAACATATGAATGTAATCGATGGCGAAACGAAAATGATTGGGTGTACACAACCTAGACGAGTAGCCGCTACATCTGTGGCAAAGAGAGTGGCCGAAGAAGTGGGATGTAAAATCGGAGACACGGTTGGGTATACGGTCAGATTCGACGATGAGACGAGCCCCAACACCGTTATCAAGTACATGACGGATGGTATGTTGGAAAGAGAAGCGTTGAATGATCCATCAATGAGCAAATATTCGCTCATCATGTTGGATGAAGCGCATGAAAGAACGATAGCCACTGATGTGTTATTTGCCTTGCTAAAGGATGCGGCAAAACAAAACCCCAAATTGAAAGTGGTGGTGACGTCAGCTACTTTGGATTCTGATAAATTTTCCAAATACTTTAACAATTGTCCCGTGGTCAAGATACCGGGAAGAACATTCCCAGTTGAGGTGTTATACACAAGAGAACCGGAAATGGATTATCTTGCTGCTGCACTTGATTCCGTGATGCAGATCCATATTTCAGAACCAGCAGGAGATATTTTAGTGTTTCTTACTGGGCAAGATGAAATCGACACCAGTTGTGAAGCTTTAAATGAGAGAATGAAGATTTTAGGGGATAGTGTTCCCGAGTTGATTGTTCTCCCAGTATATTCTGCCTTACCTTCAGAAATGCAAACAAGAATCTTTGAACCAACGCCACCAGGGTCAAGAAAGGTCATTTTAGCCACAAACATCGCGGAAACGTCTATCACCATCGATGGGATATATTATGTTGTTGACCCCGGGTTTGTCAAAATCAACCTGTACGACCCCAAACTAGGTATGGACTCTTTGAAAGTTAGTCCTATCAGTCAAGCACAAGCAAACCAACGAAGCGGTAGAGCTGGTAGAACTGGTCCTGGGAAATGCTATAGACTATACACCCAACAAGCATATGAAAGGGAAATGATCCCCAATACGATTCCTGAGATCCAAAGACAGAATCTATCACATACGATTTTAATGTTGAAAGCCATGGGGATACACGATTTGGTCAACTTTGAGTTTATGGACCCGCCATCTATCAATACTTTGATGGCAGCATTAGAGGATTTGTATATCCTAGATGCCTTGGACGATTCGGGGAATCTTACCAGCTTAGGTAGAAGGATGGCAGATTTACCGATGGAGCCAGCACTTGCTAAAACATTAATCAAATCGGTAGAATACGAATGTTCAGAGGAGATTCTAAGTATTGTAGCCATGCTCTCAGTGCAGACTATTTTCTACAGACCCAAAGTACAGTCGGCAATGGCAGATCAAAGAAAGGCAAGGTTCCATCACCCATTAGGTGACCATTTAACACTACTCAACGTGTTCCAGCTGTGGGGTCGAAACAACTATAGCAAGACGTGGTGTAAGGAGAACTTTATCCAAGATAGAAGCATGCGTCGTGCCATGGACGTGAGAAACCAATTGAAATTGATTATGACCAGGTTCCGGTACCCCATTGTATCCTGTGGCAATAACGTTGACAAAGTCAGGAGAACTTTATGTTCAGGATATTTCAAGAATTCTGCCAAACGACAAGAAGGTGAAGGCTACAAAACTTTGAATGAAGGTACTCTGGTATATTTGCATCCGTCGTCGTCCTTGTATGGAAAGAATCCCGAGTATGCCATTTATCACACGTTGATACTTACTTCTAAAGAGTACATGCATTGTGTGAGTGTGATTGACCCACAATGGTTGTATGAATTAGCTCCCAAATACTATAAACCAGCAGATGCAAATACCATCAGAGAAGCTAAGAAAAAACAAAAGATAGAGCCATTGTTCAGTAGTCATAACAGAGATACCTGGAGACTCACAAAACTGCGTAAACCCAAAAGATAAGCTAAAGTGTGTGTGTGTGTGTGTGTATGTGTGTGTGTATGTATGTGTGTGTGGTTCATACGTTTTGTAATATTTTTATAATCGATCTCGTGACACCCTCGGTTGACACGGACACGGATACCAACACCAACAAATTTACACAATTGGTAGTAGCAAAGTTGCCCAATGTAGTAAATGCGAAGTTTTTGTTCACACACAAAAAAAAAAAGAAATAAAACCAACTAAACGAAGAACTTGGGAGCAAAAATAAATCTTTTAGCAAATATCACATTACATTTGCCCTGCTATTTTTTTTTTTCTTTCCCCATCTCATATTATACTTTATTAGTTTGTTCTATTTTTCTTTTAGGTGGGGCAGTTTGTAGTGAGTGTGATTTTATCGTTTGTTACATATTATATACGCGTGCTTCCTATTTCACTTCTATTGTGGGGGAAAAAAAGAAAAAGTATATTTGACGTTTTTCATACTCTTACTTTATTTTTATTTTTTCTATTATTCTTTTTTTTTTTATTATTATTATTTTCATCTTCCTCTTCTTCTTTGTTTTATCTTTTACGGCTCAACAAGATTATGCAATCAGCAAGGTATGCTAGCACAGCAATTCAGGATAGGTTAAGTCTATATCAAAACACATCATATATCCAAGTCCAGAATGCCAAGCCGTTGAAAAGAAAGTATCCTCCTTCCAGGGCGATACCTGAGGCTATAGGACAGGACTCAAGTGTGCTTTTATGTACACCGTTGCAGGCAGATATGAAGGGAGATTTCATCGATCCCAAAACAGGTAGAAAGGTAATTCTCAAAGGAATCAACGTGGATTCCCAGATGAAGCTTCCGGCAACACCGTATGTCCCTTCCTACGAAGGGGATTGTACCGATCCAAATAATTTGTTCTTTGATGGGGATAATGTGTCGTTTGTTGGCAGACCGTTCCCATTAGACGAAGCCCACATGCATTTCCAAAGAATCAAAGACTGGGGGTATACCACCATCAGATACCTAATAACCTGGGAGGCTATGGAACACGCGGGACCCGGGAAATATGATAAAGAATTTGTTGAGTACACGTTGCAGATGTTGAAGATTATTGGCAACATTGGAGGTCTTTACGTTTTCTTGGAATTCCATCAAGATGTCTGGAGTCGATTCTCTGGTGGTAGTGGGGCACCCATGTGGACGTTTTATGCCGCTGGTTTAGACCCCAAGAAATTTGCCAAGACTGAAGCGGCCGTTCTTCATAATGACCCTCGGTTCCATGATTCTACAAGCAAATATCACAAAATGCTTTGGACATCTAATTATAAACGTTTGGCTTCCTTCGTTATGTTTACGTTGTTCTTCGCGGGCAAAAATTACTTTCCTTCTTTGATTCTCGATGGCAAGAATATTCAAGATTATCTACAGGACCATTATCTCGGCGCAGTTGATTACCTATGGAAAAACATAAATCGCAACCTACCACATCTAATTGCAAATGGGACGATATTAGGGTTTGAGTCAATGAACGAACCTAACGGGGGATTAATCGGGCACCCAAATTTGAAGATCATCCCCGACACTCAACAGTTACGTGTTGGGACATCACCAACTGCATTTGAAGCTATGAAATTGGGAATGGGGTTCACCTGCGAAGTTGACGAATACAAAATAGCTATAACTGGACCACGTAAATATGGGAGTAAAATCGTCGACCCAAGAGGCACCAGAGCTTGGTTGTCGCGAGAAGAGGCAATGGCAATGGACAATCATTACGGTTTCAAGAGAGACATTAACTGGCCCTTGGGTTCGTGCATTTTTGCTCATGAAGGTATCTGGAAATGGCCCAAAGAATTTGATTTCAATTCGTTACGAGAAATAACCCAAGATCAAAGAGTGGAAATAAGTAATAAATGTATATTGCTTGAACCTTATTTCTTCACCAAGGTGCACGAGGATCGTAACTTGGTGCATGCAGACGGCACTATACCTAGTAAAATCGACGAGGAGTTTTTCATCAACCGCCATTTCGTTGATCATTATATAAAGTTTAAAGAAACAGTTAGAAAGAGAGACCCAAATTCCTTTGTGTTCATGCTGACTCCAGTGCTAGAAATTCCTCCAAATTTGAAAGACGACCCAAGGAAGATAATCGATAATAAAACCGTTTATTGCCCTCATTATTACGACGGCTTGTCATTGATGTTTAAAAGCTGGAATGTCAAGTACAATGTCGACACACTTGGTATCATGAGAAACCGTTATATGAACCCCGTGTTGGGGATAGTGTTTGGTGAAAGAGCCATACGGAACTGTATCCGGAAACAATTTATTGAAATGAGAGTAGAGTGTAACACCTTCCTAGGGGAACTTCCGATTGTCATGTCAGAAACAGGGATGCCGTTTGATATGGATGATAAACGTTCCTACAGGAATAGCAAATTCATTTCCCAGACCGCAGCAATGGATGCCATATCGAATGCTCTTGAAGGGGCAAACATGTCACATACCTACTGGTGTTACAATAGCGGTAATAACCACAAATGGGGAGATAATTGGAATAACGAGGATTTCTCATTCTGGTCCCCGGAAGATCGAATGCCTGATGACGTGGATGATGTCGCAAGTGAAGCACTGAGCCGCATGTCAAAGTCAACGTCGAGGTCAAAGTCAAGGTTACGCAAACACCACAACTCAAGACTAAAACGCAAAGGAGGGATGGCACGACGTGGTGTTGCGGCTACTCGAATGACACAGTCTGCATCAGTCAGCAGTAACGCAACGACAAACTCAGAGTCGTCATTCATTTCAGAAAGAGATGTCTCCGATAGTTATGAATCCGATGACACGTCTTCTCAATGTTCAGTGATTACCTCAGACAGCCTGAATGTTTATCGTCATCAGTACAAGAAATGCTATCCGTCACCGGATGGTGTTAGAGCTGTGAGTGCAGTCATTAGACCATACCTTATGGCGACCAAAGGTGCTGTTGTGGCCGTTGAATTCGATCTCAAGTACCCCAGATACACATTACAGTTGTCCATTAACAGATGCGATCCTTCCCTTGAAACCACACCAACAGTTATATTTGTTCCTAGATGGCATTTCCCATTTTTGGACTACGGTGATATATGCTTGTCATCGGGTTATGTCAAATACAATCCCGAGTTGCAATTCCTAGAATGGTATCATTGGAAGGATCCATTTATTGTCCAAGAAGAGAGACAACAGCAACAGCAGCAACAAGTAGAGGAACAACTAGAAGATCAACCACAAGAAATTGATGAAGGGAAGCTCAACAAACCTGCAGGCGTGGTTACTGAAACACTTGTTATCAAAAACAAGAGTGGATCGTTAGAAGACATAAAAGCGGTAGAGGAAAAGAAGCTGCTTTCTAACGATATGGGTTGTCCCGTTACATAGGCGTACCATTCGATTTGGATTTACATTGTAGAATTATTAGACATACGGGTATTATTATACGAACTAAAAACTCAATGGGTCCTCTTCTCTTGCCCTCTTCTCGCTACCTCTCAATTCATCTTTTAATAAGTCGTTGACAAACCTGGAAAAATAGTCAATATATGGCTTCAAACTCGTTTTGTCATAATCAGATAACTTTGTATCACTACTTGTTTCTTCATCGTCTTTATGTTTGTCTTCCCATGTCTCCAATTCGTTTTGTAGACGACGCAAATTCGGTGCAGTCGTTGGGTTGAATCCGTAAGCATCATCATCTGAGTTGCCCGAAATATTCTTTGAAGGGTCAAACGGCACACAAACGTTACCTGTTCCTGGGTGAATACAGAATGGAGATTTCAACAAATGGATAACTTGTTTGGAAACCTGTACATCTAATCTAGGATACATGTAGTAAATGATGATGTCCTTCTTGGATTCATTAAGGGCATTAACTTGAGCATTGGACTTAAGAACTTTTGAAGCAACTTTGTTTATATCGTCCCATTTGTCTTGTGATGATGAATAACTTTTGCTGGCTTTCCACTTGTTTCTCAATTCAATTTGCAATGGTTTGTTGGGTATGAATTTCAACAACTCTTCCGTTTGCTTCCACGCCTTTGTATTTGCATCCAGGTCAGGAGACGTACCCCATGGATCTTGTTCTTGTAAAATGATTGTGGCAAACTCTTTCTTCACAATGTCAAACGACCTCTCCACATGTGGGTGCAATGGTTTTCTAAGGTTCAAAGTACCATGTTGATTCTTGGCACTTAAAACGTCCAAATATTCGACTATGGCTCTTCTGCTAGATTCATCCAACTCCCTAGCTCTTTTGTCACTGATCCAACAATGGGCTCCTCTTCTCCCTGAGAAAACCCACACCATGTGTTCGAATCCAAAGTCTTCCTTCAATGCCGACTCGATGATTTTCGACCCCACCTGGATAAACTTCCAACATTTGCAACAAATATCTGTCCCTTGACAACACGTTCTGATATCATCGTAATCCGTTAAATCAATATCAAACACCAATTCTTTACTTTCTGGTTTAAAAGCGGTTTTAGGTAAATTCTTACGTTCTTTGGGATTGATTTTGTAAACAGCCCCGATTTCAAAACGTGTAGGGTTGGCCGTGACGACCGATTTTTTGAATTCGTCCAATGTACCAAACGAATTATAACGCTGATAGATTTTATTTCTGTATTCGTACGCAAACTCTCTCATTATGAAATCTTTGGTTGGTTTTGGAGAATGACTCAACCACTGGAAAACATAACGGAAAGGTAATAGCCGTTCATAGTAGAATTTCATATCCGATTCAGAAGGACTTCCAAAAACAGGCTCTTCAAAGGAGGCCATGGTAACATTCTCTTGGACTGCAGGACTCATTTTGGGATGTGTTGAATGATAGGGGTGGTATATTCCATAGAAAAACAATGATAATAATAAACAGAAAAAAAAAAAAAAAACATTGAAATTCGAATTCAAATTTTTCGTAGACGCGTCTCAGTCCACCCAGGTCGTGCAGAGATTACTTAGTACAAATTATCACCATATGTTTCTTTTGCATCTTTTGCAATTTCTATTATTACTGATATTTAACCTCTCTTTGTCCTACTCATGTACAAAAACTAAGGAAACACCTTCATCACCGGCTGTTACTAATTTATTGCCATTATCCACTACGGCAAAATCTAATACACCCATATTGTGACCAACACCAACAAATAATTGTTCACCAGTTCTGGCGTCCCATTTATAAATCTTACCATCCATGCTACTACCTACCAAAATTGGAGTATCACTAAGAAATTGCAATTTTGTTATAGCATCGTCCACTTTTAAATTCTTTCTCAATCTCCACTGTTGGGTGTCGAAGAGTAAAATATCACCCGAGACCAACCCCACTGCCAACAAGTTGATATTCTTATTCTCACACCAGCTCAAAGCTTCAATTGATAATTCGGCAATGTCTTCAACATTATCCAAAGTCTTGAGTGTGTGAACAATTTTACCGGTGTCGTTGTTTACTATAGCCAATTTACCGTCTCTACCACCAATGGCAAGAAGGTTGTCGTGTGCCTTGATAGTGACCCACGGACTTTCAACACCTTTGAAGTCATCGTGTGGCTGCAACTTGTAGTTGACTTGACCAGTGAAACAGTTCCAATTGACAACAGTACCGTCTTCACTTATAGATACTAATGTTAAATCATTTTCGTCTTTACCAGGTATGAAAACAGCACCGTTACATTCCAAGGTGTGGGAGAAACCGGACATGATTTGCACCAACAGTTTATTGGCTTCATCAATCTGATACACCCATATGGACCCATCGTTAGCACCAAAGGCAAAGTATGGTAATGTAGGATGAACAGTTACAAATAAAACTTCTTCAACTTCGTCCAATTCAGAGAACTTGACCCATTTCTCACCACCTTTAGTTGCTTTGAAAACTTGAATAAACCCATCCATGTCAGCGGTGATCACGAATTTCCCATCTGCAGTGAACCCACCGGATATAACCGATTCCTTGTGTCCTTGAAGTTCACCAACAAATCTAGGTGGTTGTGTGTGTGTGGTCCATAAATAAGCGGTGTTATCACCGCCACCAGTCACAACCATTGGCAATTTTGGATGTGAGAAAACGGTGAATATACTGTCCTTGTGTTGATCGAAATAAGCCCATGAGTTATTCGACATGTCAATTTCTATAGTTTCATGTTCGTCATCTATATCCATGCCTTCGCCCTCACCCTCACCCTCATCGTCTTCATCTTCATCTTCAGGTGGTGGTTGTTGCTGGTCTTCATCAGCCACTTCTTCAGCGACTTCATTTATGTTTATGTATTCGTCTCCTTCTTCCTCGTTGTTGTTGAAATTTCTAGCCCCGCTATGTTCTTGTTCTGCAGACATGGCCAATTGATAAGTGATAATTGATGTTGTAATTAGTAATCGAGTACCAGGGAATACTGATGAGGTTCGGAAAAAAAAAATAAAAAAAAAAAAAAATTCAAGATGAGATTTGCCATTTCTAAGGATAAAGTGCGAGGCTTGCTCACGTGATAGCAAAAAGGAAATACATAGAAGTTTCTCCATGCACATGATTTGGAACAACGGCTCTGTATTCCATTTCTTATTTGCTATGTTGCATAGTATTATACCTTTTAAATGAAAGCAACAACTGCACCCCTTTTTACATTACACTGGAGCACTACCAGCAAGCCTCTTGCGCCAATTAGTTAATAACTTTTGTCCTTCTTCATTACTGTTTTTCCTTTTTTCATACATAGCGCAAATAACGAGATTATTTTTATGTGGTAACGAAATAGTGAGTCGCAAACGAACAGCCTGGACGAAAAAAAAATGATTAGATTTTTTTTTTTTTTTTACAAAAAATTTCTTAAATCTCAATTTGCACTTGAATTTTGAAAAGTCGAGTATTTCAAAGGATAGAAGAAGAAACTTATCTAGTCCTTCAGCGAACAAACAAGAGAGACATATAGACATATCTATAATCCTAAACGTGTATTATGTCAGACTGGATATCAACCTTCCCGGGTTTTAAGCAAGTATTGATCACAGGTAAAACTATGCTTGGGAAAATAATACTGACTGGTCCTGTGCCACAGCATGTTGGTATAATCATGGACGGCAATCGAAGATACGCCAAAACTCACAAGATTGAAATAAAAGAAGGCCACAGTTTGGGGTTTGATACCATGGCCAGCATACTAGAATTATTATATGAGCTGGGAGTCAAATCAGCTACCGTTTATGCATTTTCCATAGAGAATTTCAACAGGCTGCAGTACGAAGTCAAATGGCTCATGGATTTGGCCAAATCAAAGTTCACACAGATCAACCAACACGGTCTATTATGTAAAGAATACGGTGTCAAGATTAGAATTTTAGGCAACAAGAAACTATTGCCAGCGGACGTATTGGAAATCCTAGAACAGACCGAGGAGATAACTAAAAACAACACTCGTTCAGTGTTGAATGTTTGTTTCCCATATACATCTCGAGATGAGATGACGCACCTGATAAAGTCAGTGGTGGACGAGTCTGTAAAGAGTGATGTCGAAATAACCGAATCCACCATTGATAAGCATTTATACACGAGCGAGGTACCCCCATTGGACTTGTTGGTGAGAACTTCTGGCACATACAGACTTTCTGATTTCTTATTATGGCAAACGGTTGCTCCCGACTGTGCAATAGTGTTTGTGGATAAGTTATGGCCAGCGTTCAGTCCGTGGGACATGCTTAAGATTTTGATTAACTGGGGGTATAACAAGTACATGTATGGTAATCCTAATGGGTATGGTATTAGTAACAAGTTGATGGTAAACGAACAATTGGATATGCAACTAATCGGGAGACCCGATGCAAGAGCAACCGGGTTCGATAGATACCATGATGACTACAAGTACAGCCTTGATCATGATCATGATCATGACGATGAAGATGACGAGGGTAACGACACCGAAGCCAGCAGCAACAATTTAGGTACAGAGGATACTGTTAATACATCAGAGGAAGAAGGGGAGATTTCTAAAAAAAGTTGATACCACGGGACTTTTGAATTTTATTTTTTTTGTTGTATTTATTTATTTACGTTTTATTGTTTTATAGATATGATTTATTTTACTGGATACAAATATACAAGTTTAATTATGATAACCTGAATCTTGTGGTAAGTACATGCAATTTCACACAATAACCGCGCATTGACTCATAAAAGCAGGAAAAAAAAAATTGAGTAACTGACTCACCGACCGACTTACCTGCCCGCGTGGGCGTCCCTGAAGCAGCAAGAAAAAAAAAAAGAGTTGAAAAATGAAAAATTTTCAAGATAAAGAAAATAGTACCACTTTTCTTACTTCACCTAACTTTAGCTTACTTGTTTAAAAAAAAAGTACCTACATACAACTTCAACCATGGATTTAGTCAATCACTTACCAGACCGTTTATTATTTGCTGTCCCAAAAAAAGGTAGATTATATGAAAAATGTTGCAACTTATTGAATGGAGCAGATATTCAATTTAGAAGATCCAACAGATTAGATATCGCCCTTTCCACCAACTTGCCAATTGCCTTAATCTTTTTGCCAGCTGCCGACATTCCAGTTTTCGTCGGAGAAGGTAATTGTGACTTGGGTATAACTGGTTTAGACCAAATTAAAGAAGCTGATCAATTTGACAACATCGAAGATTTAGCAGACTTGAAATTTGGATCATGTAAATTGCAAATCCAAGTGCCTGCTGATGGTGAGTACCAGACACCAGAACAATTGGTGGGCAAAAAAATCGTTTCTTCATTCACCAAATTGAGTGAGGACTATTTCAGTAAATTATCAGATAAACCAACCAACATCAGATACGTTGGTGGTTCCGTTGAAGCTTCGTGTGCGTTGGGCGTTGCTGATGCCATTGTCGATTTAGTCGAAAGTGGTGAAACCATGAAGGCTGCTGGATTAAAAGCCATTGCCACTGTGTTGGAAACATCGGCCCATTTGATTTCTTCTAAAAAACCCAAATTCCCAGACATGATCAAGATAATTGTTCAAAGACTCGAAGGTGTGCTTGCTGCCCAAGAATACGTTTTATGTAATTATAATGCTCCAAAGGCTATCCAAGCCAAGTGTTTGGCCATAACTCCAGGTAGAAGAGCTGCTACCGTGTCCACCTTGGATAAACACAGTGAAGATGAAGAGGATTGGGTTGCGATTTCTTCAATGGTTAAGAGAAAGGATATTGGTAATGTTATGGATGGATTGAAACAAGCTGGTGCATCCGATATCTTGGTTCTTGAAATATCCAACTGTAGAGTTTAATTAAAGTAAGTAAGTAATAATACAAGGTTATAGAATCGATTTATTTTTATTATACTGTATTTCTCTAGTCAAGTTGTCTTATACCGTCCTTGTCGACAACTTTAAGGTATACCCCTTTGAAGTCGATTGGCATTCTTCTTTGCAATTCTTCGACACACATATCCATTAATTTCAAACCTTCTTCCACGGTCATTTCCTTCCTGTAGTGTTTGTCCAACAAGGATGTGGTGTAGAACGCAGCATACCCATGAGCTCCGTAAGGAAGTTCCACTTGAGTACCTAAATAATCTATCCAATTCAATGAAGGTGTGTTTGTCTTGACATCGTACCCACCGATCAAACAATTCACTTGGTAAGGTTTTCTTGATCTAAGTGAGGTGGCCAATTGGGTTCTGACAAAGGATGCAGTTGCTTTAGGGGACAATTCAATATCATTTTCTCTCATGGAATACAATTGGATGTTGGCTTGGGCGTATTCAGCGAATTGCACAGTATCACCCGCTTCACCGGTGTATGCTATTAAATTATGGGCATTTAACTGTCTGGTTTTGTCGTCTGTATCTTTTAACACTGAGATACCTCTGGTGGCAGCCTTAGAAGTAGCAATTATGGTGGCATCTGATACCTTAATTCCTAAAATAATATCCATTGTTGATGTGTGTAATGTAAGTTGGTAAGGGGAGTACTGATTCTTTTCAATAAGTAAAAAAAGGAATACTTGGTGGTTGGGTTTATTGGCGAATATTTTTCGTTTTCTCTTGTTCTTCCCGCATAGATTTTGCCCTCCAAAAAACAAACAACAAAAAAAAAAAAAAAATTAATGTCTGTTTGCTTGGTTGTGTGCGGCCAACGAGATTTTGGTTATCTACACATTGATTTTATGAATGGAAGTAGTGATGTACATGTATATACTAAATAAACAATACATATGAAAAACTACAGAAGAAAAACAAAGCTTACTTGATAAATTCCTTGACCTTCTTTTCAACTAATGAAGTGATCAATTTGTTCAATGGACTTTCGTCGTTTTGTATTTGTGCAGTCAAATTGACCTCAATTTGTTTCTCAATCAACTTACCAGTTAAATCAACTTCGATATTAACAGTGTCTCCCACTTCTTTCTTGGCTAATATCACTTTCTCTTGACTGTAGCTAATCAACATGATAGAGAATTGACCTTTGGATGGCTCAACGTTTGTGATAGTCAATGAAGTACCATCAATGGCAATGAACCCCTTGTGAACGATGTAACTAATGAACCCTTTGTCTCTCAACTCAAATGTGTAGGTAATGGCATTGCCATCTGGTATTTTACTAACAATTGTAGCAATGGTGTCGACGTGGCCCTGCACAATGTGACCACCTAATCTGACCTCACTGGTCACAGCCCTTTCCAAGTTCACTGGAGCCCCATGCTTCAATTCGCCTAAATTGGTTTTACGGAGTGTTTCTGGAGCCACCCCAACTTTGAACAATGTTTTGCCAGGATTGAATTCCGTAACTGTTAAACAAACACCATTTGTGGAGATGGAGTCTCCCAATTTAACGTCTTCTAAAATCTTAGAACAGTTGCCAATGGTAATTGAGACACCATTACCACCTGTCTCGGTGTTATCGTGTTGGGAATAGTCTAACACGGTTCCAATAGTTTCAACAAGACCAGTAAACATAATTGAGTCAATTGATAATCTCTGTGTAACAAAAGAAAAAGAAATGACAAGAGAAAATAAATAGTGGTAGTTCTTAATACGCAAGCCAAAAAATAAAATGAAAAAAAAAAATATTGAGGAGAAATTATCACTACTTTATATGTGTACATATTTTTTTTTTCATGACTTATTTTATATACTCCTTATATATATGTACATATTTTATTTTCATATGTATTTGAAGAATGAAAAGATCTGTCTTTTTTATTTTTTTGAACAGCATGTCCATATAGATTTCATCATTCGAGAATTACGCAACAACGAAGAGATGTAAAGTATGGAATCGAAGATCTCAACGGTATTTTCTCTAATTCCTGTTTCAACAAGAAATGGACCAAAAAAAAATTCTTTTCAGCTTTGTTTTGTTTGGTATTGAAATTGATACCACTTTACGAAGAAGGAATAACTCTGGATGATATTAGCAGTAGTTACTCATTGATTGCTTTGGCATCTGCTGAAATAAAATATATTTGCATCATCTCTAATCCAAATATGGCTGACGTGTCGTGTACAACTGCACAATTATTCCTACCAAGTCAAGAATCTTTTTTTTTTTCTTTCTCTCTCTGTTTGCTTTGAATTGGTGTAATGGTGAAAAAAAAAATATAATTGTATAAAATTCCAACCTGATATAAATAAAGACAAAAACAGTGGTGGTGCTAACAAATAACCAAAGATGCCGTTCAGATTCCCAGTTAAGTTTGATATACCTAAACATGTACACATAAATGCCAGAGTACTTAGGGATCACTTCAAAAGATTACAAGTTGCTGAGCACGAAGTCACCAGAAACGCCTTGAAATACATTGCAAAGAATGAAGATTTACCAGCCAGAGCCAGAGTCGAAGCCCAATTACAGTTAGCTTCTATGCCAAAATACACTAGTCGAGTCCAGGTCAAAGATAGATGTGTTGCCAGTGGAAGTGCCAAGTCAGTTGTTCGTGACTTCAAGTTGAACAGAACCGAATTCAGAAACAGAGCTAGAGCTGGTTTAATCCCAGGTGTTAAGGTTGCTTCTTGGTAAGGAATTATACATTGTATGTACCTGTAAATAGATAATGGATAGTTTAGTTTGAAGACATGCACCTACACTCTATATCTCAGTATGCATCTTTCTACATATACTCACAGAATCACTCTTGTAACGAGAACAAAACTAGAGCTGAAAAAAAAAATATGTGAAGAAAAAAAAAAAAAAAAAAAAAAAAAAAAAAAATTTCCAAAAAAAA
>JAKTVF010000416.1:19476-38258 GCA_030557055.1 Candida tetrigidarum | reverse complement strand
ATATCGGTGTTCCTGCAAACCACCAGAGAAGGAAAATTGAAAAAAAAAAAAAAAAAAAACAAAGAACAAAAAACTGCCACAATCATTTAAAATCAAAACAATCTGGAATTGTGTGAAGGGAAAAAAAAATAAAAATAGAACTAAACCTTCGAAAACAAAACAAACTTTTGACACACCCATCTACTACGCCTTTTTCTCTTTTTTTTTTGGTCTGTTCATTAAAGTCATGGGCACATTTGGATACCATGACAGCTCCATCGAAGGAGACGAATACGTTCAGAGATTATCTACCTACATTAGAAAAAATGAAGAAGCATTAGCTAATGGATTACTTTGTTTTAGTAAACACAGAAATTCAACTTTAAAAGTCAAACCATTGCGATTAAGTTTTACAATCCATCACTTGTATTATATGACTGAACGAATCGAACAGTCACCATTAGGAGTGGATGTTGGGCCGTTAAACATAAAATTGGATAATCCTAATCACGAACCAACATTTATATCGTTCATGGCAAATAATGCAAGATCCTCCAAGCATTTTGAAAGTGATACCAGATCCATATCTTCGATTAATTCGATGAAATCAATCGTTTCCAGTGCCAGTGTGTATTGGAGATCAGCTGCAATTAGTAAAGACCCTAAAGTCATTAACAAAGATATCAAATATTTGTATTCATCATTCACAAAAGTTCCCTGTTTGATATTGAGTCCCAAGACAAAAATAAGTAGTATCAATTCATACGAAGAATACCCTTGCGATACATCTGTTCCAGTCAGAATGTTTAAGAACCTACAGGTTTTAGAAATGGTTGATTACGAACCAAATGAGATTTTTGGATGGCATGTGTTGAGTGAACAATTGAGGATATTGATTATTAGAAAATCCAAAATCAGTGACATGGCAGAAGTGCTTTTCCATTTAGTCATTGATGATGAATCAGGTAGACTGAGTTTCAACTCATCATCATCACATACCAAACCAAAAAAGTACGAATACAGTACGAGTGCACAAGGAGCAGGGATATCAGCTGATGATACATTTATTGAGATGAATGATGCTTTTAGATACAAGCGAGAGAGAGGGTACACTACCAATTCAGCATCGGGATCACTACCTAAAGAGATGTATCTTGAGTCTAAAGATTATAAGTCATTGCCTGAAGCAAAATGGTCTTGCTTAAAACAGTTGACAGTGTCTGAAAGTTCAATAACATCTATACCATCGTACATTTTCAAACCATTAGTGAACTTGGTGAAATTGAATTTGTCGAATAATTTATTGGAAGAATTACCCGAAGGATTGGATCAATTGGTTAACGTCAAGTACATTAATTTTGCAGACAATTATTTGACCTCGTTGAAGAATCTACCTACGAATTTAACTCAGTTAGTAACGTTGAATTTCAATAATAACAAATTGCAAGATCTTACTGGAATAGAAGATATTCCGGCATTGGAAAAGATTGACCTACGAAGAAATAAATTAAGTAGTGTGAAAGCATTGAAGCCATTGGTTGTATTATACAAGAACGGCAAAACCAAGATGGACAACATTTACTTATCGCAGAACAATTTGGCAAAAAATTATAGAAGTGAATTATTTAACTTGTTTAATGGTGTGAGATACAAGAATTATATGAAACTTGATGATTCACGACCTGGGTATTTTGAAAAGGCAATGCTTCTTGATTCAGAAGCCGCAGCCAAGAACTTAGAGAAGTTTTTACAGGTTGAAGAAGTGCAACCCCCAAAGCCAATACAGCCACAACCTCAACCACAAACACAACCACAAACACAAGCACAACCACAAGCAAAACCACCACCACCACCACCATCACCAACACCGCCAGTAAGATCAAAACCAACACCACCACAACTACAACTTCAGGAACCAATTCCGGCACCAATACCTGTTGCCGCACCTGTATTAAGCCGCACCACAACATCTACGTTGCACTCAACTACTAGCAATAATGACAACGGTTTACTCGAACCATTTGCACAAATTAAGATCGATGACGAACCAAGGGTAAAGAAATACGAGTTATCTCATACAGTCATATCAACGTCACTTTCGTTATTATCTACACCAACGTCACCTTTACATGCCAACCACAACACTACCAACAAATCACCGGTATCAAAACCTATGATGCATCTAAATAATTCCAACACCTCCATTCCATCCAATCCTTCGCTTAAGAGATCAAGTACATTAGTTGACATTGAAAATCCCAACACCGCACCTAATATTGTCACACAAGTACAGGTAACTGCACGTATGAGTACATGAGATTAATCATGCTTATATTTGCTATTATTTTATTGAGGTAGAAAAAAAAAGGGAATTAGATTTAAACTAGAAATGCTCGGTATATATATATATATATTTTATTTAGGCAACCAATTTTAGAATTTTTTTTTATCTTTTTTTTTAGGGTTTTGATTTTTTTTTACAACCAATAATGATTTTAATACAGATTCTAAGTGTTTTCATCTCACTAAAGACTATAGTTGCATATGACGAGATTAGTTTCACGCTCAACTCCAAGTTCACTAATTCTACTTCAATCAACCGTGGGACCTTGCTCCAAAAGCGGTCCAAACATGCAGAATCACCATTATTTGAAGTTGAAGATCAACTAGACTATTTATGTTCACCAAACTATTATCCCTCACGTATGTATCAATGATCATTTATTCAGGTTACTCATTCCCAGTAAAACATAAAATACTAACATGTTTTTGAATTAGCGCTCGGAGGAAGAATTGAAGGGATCTGGCAGAAAGCATTTGATAAAGCCCGAAAAGTTATTGAAAAAATGTCAATTACCGAAAAAGTCAACTTAACAACGGGCACGGGATGGGGGTCTGGACCATGTGTGGGTAATACTGGAAGCATTCCCAGATTAGGAATTCCCAGCTTATGCCTTCAAGATGGTCCTAATGGTGTTAGGTTCACTGATTTTGTAACCCATTTTCCGTCTGGTTTAGCCACAGCGGCTACTTTCAATAAGGGATTGATGTACTTACGAGGCAAAGCAATTGGCAAAGAACATAGGAAAAAGGGTGTTCATATTGCTTTAGGTCCCGTTATTGGTCCCATGGGATTGAAAGCTGCAGGTGGTAGAAATTGGGAATCGTTTGGTGCTGACCCGTATTTGCAAGGTGTTGGTGGAGCAGCCACGGTGGAAGGAATGCAGGACGAAGGAGTTGTTGCTACTGCAAGACACTTGATTGGGAATGAACAAGAACATTTCCGCCAAGTTGGGGAATGGGATCAAAATGGCTGGGATAAATTACAATGTTCAATAAGTGCAAATATTGGGGACAGAGCCATGCATGAAGTGTATCTCTGGCCATTTGCTAATGTCGTTAGAGCTGGTGTGGGTAGTGTCATGTGTGCTTACAATCGGGTGAATAACACTTACTCCTGTGAAAATTCAAATTTATTGAACAACTTATTAAAATCCGAATTATCTTTTCAAGGTTTTGTGGTGTCTGATTGGGGTGCTCAACATTCAGGAGTCAACTCAGTTATATCTGGGTTGGATATGAGTATGCCAGGTGAAGTGTTTGATGATTGGTTAACGGGGAAATCATATTGGGGTCCTCTTTTAACAAGAGCGGTCTACAATGGAACTGTAGCTCAAGCAAGATTGGATGACATGGCTATGAGAATCTTGGCTCCATTTTTCGCAATCAAAAGCATCCAATTACCCACAGATGACGATGTACCCAATTTCAGTTCATGGACTCATCATACTTACGGACAGGAATTCCCATACCAACATTACGGTCCCATTATTCAGAAAAATTGGCACGTAGAAGCCAGATCGGAATTCAGCGATAACACCGCCTTGACTGTGGCCAGGGAAAGTATCATATTGCTCAAGAACAGTGGGAAAAACTTACCCATTGATAAAGGCGATGGGGTGCGAAGATTGTTCATTTCAGGACAAGGGGCTGGACCTGATCCTAGTGGGTTCAATTGCAAAGACCAAAGATGCGTTGGTGGAGTGATGACGAGTGGTTGGGGATCAGCTGCTGTGGGGAATCCATTTGTTATTACACCTTATGAAGCGATTGCAAAAAAAGCAAGAGAACGTGGTATTGTCGTCGATTACTGCAACAATAACTGGGATTGTGAGACCAATGGAGATTTAGCAGACTATGCAGATTTATCTATTGTATTTGTGAACTCGTTTTCTGGAGAAGGTTATGTGTATCGCGAGAATAACTTTGGCGATCGGCAAAACTTATCGTTATGGCACAATGGAGACGAATTGATTGAAAAAATAGCTGATAAATGTCATAAAACTGTGGTTGTGGTGAGTTCTACTGGTCCCGTGAATATGGAGAAATGGATAGAGAATGAGAATGTTGTCGCTGTGTTGTTTACCGCTCCATTGGGACAGTTTGTTGGTCAGGCTATTGCCGATGTGTTATTTGGAGACACCAATCCTTCTGGGAAATTACCATTCACCATGGCAAGAAAGAAACAACATTATGTTCCTGTTATTGATGACCTAGGTGGAGAGAACGACCCCCAGGATAGCTTTGACCGCGATATTTATATGGATTATCGGTTCTTTGATAAACATAACATCAAACCAAGGTTTGAATTTGGGTTTGGGTTATCGTATACCAGTTTCCGGGTGTGCAATTTGAAAATAACAGAAATCAACCCACCATCGGAGTATTTGCCTTACCCACAGGAGTACTTACCTATTGTTAAAACTGTGGAGGACGATGTTTGTGATCCTGAAGATGCTTTATTTCCACACGAAGATTTTGACCCAGCCCCAGGGTTTATTTATCCCTATTTATACAATGAAAACATTCGCTCTGTTGATGACGACGATTGCTATGAATACCCTAGAGATTATAATCCCGATCAACCATGCAGTCCACCATTGGCTGGAGGTGGACTTGGAGGCAATCCAGCATTATGGGAAGTGTTGTATGAAGTTAGTGCTGAGATTATAAATGAAGGTAAAATCAAAGGTGGATACACCAGCCAATTGTACATTGAGTTCCCCAGCACAATCTCCGCCTCTCCGCCTAAGGTGTTAAGAGGGTTTGAGAAGGTGTTTTTGGAGCCAGGTAAGTCTACCAAGGTATATTTCAACATCTTGCATCGAGATTTGAGTATCTGGGATACCGAATCCCAGCAATGGATCATACAAACTGGAACTTATAAGATCTATGTTGCATCCTCAAGTAGGAAACTAGAACTTTGTGGAGAAATCGATATAGGGTGTTGAAACAAGAGATAAACCAGAGATTGCGATAAAGAGGGAGGGGAGAGGGGAAGAGAGAGAGAGAACTGGTCTTGCTAGACTTCATATATACTAATGCTTTTTGTTGTTTTGTTGTCTTGTTTTTTTAACTTTCAATCGTAAATGTATAACTACATAATAATAGAAGCCAAGAAATTTTGGAACTATAGGGATTGTAAAAAAAAAAAAAATTTGATATTTAGGAAAATGCTGAACTCTTTGGAAAAAAAAAATAGAAATAAATTGCAAAAAAAAAAAAACAGAAAAAAGAAAAAAAAAAATTCCACAAAGGGATGCTTTGTTTATTTCCTACCGCAACCACGTTTTATTTCCGAATAATAATGATATATTTAGTAGTAACATCCCTTTACCCGATACTTGATAATTATAGGTTGTTTGATTGTTTAAAAACTCAATAGGGGGATATGTGAATTGTAACAGCTGTGAGTTCCATGTCAAATATTGATGATGAAACATGCATATGTTGTTCTGAATCAGGCAATCGATTATTACCAAGTACATTCTTAACAATTAGATACGTATCTATTATCTCTGATCAAGATATTAAAACCTAAATGTAAGAGCTACCTTATGAGATAGTAAGGCACCAAGAAAAATTTAGCATACGAACCCATAGTAAAGGCTACAAATAACCTAACTAAACGCCATAGTTTGTAGTTAGACTAGTGGTTTTTTTTGTTGTGGTACATTCCGATTAAACCACAAGAAATAAAAGAGAAAGGGACATTAACCGTTAGAATAAACTTTTCTGATGAAATGAATATAATTAACGTAGAACCATCTATAGAGTCGGGTGAATTCGTTTGGTTCTGGGTTTCCAAAAAAAGGAAGTGAAAGATTGCAACTTTGCTAGAAAGTTGCGTGGGTGAACCACACGTGGGAAACTGTTCTTGAAGAAACGCCGTATGATGGTGGTGGTGATGGAAATACAAGAGTATGTGATGGACTTGTTCTATTCATCCCCTAAGTTGCTTACACATGTTGCTTGTTTTGACTGTATGTATCCTTTCTTCTTTTGTGTCTGTTAATTGCTCACATTGCCTACCCCTCCGGGACCTATAACCTGTACTGTCAATTTTTTTTTGTTTTTGTTTTTAACTTTTGATTCAATTCGGATCAATCGATAACATGAGAAGGTTCTTCTAGTGAATTTCTTGGCATTTGATTTGCATAAAATTCCTTTATCCATGAACTCACAACGGATAACGGAAAAGAAGGAAAATAAAAGGAGAAATTGTTATCGTTAAGGAGCACTTGGATTTTTCTTTTATTATATCCATTTGGTTCACAGTTCGTTGGTTGGTTTATTCTAATTAAAAAAGTTTAAAAAAGTTACCAGAGAAGCAAGGTTTATTATATTTTATTAACTGGATAATATTATAACGGCATAGGTGATGGAAGGGCTGCTAACTATTGTTGATTGGCTGTACTCTGATCCGGATTTGTGTAAGCTATACTAAAATGTATAATGCAAAAATGCAAAATGCAAAAACGCAACGTGGAAGTTGTCATTGTTCTTTACATTTACGCAATAATTGTTAGCACTAAAAAAAATAAAAAAACTTACAAATGAATTAGTTTTTTTTTTATAATTAATACAGATAAGATCAAGATAAGGGATATATATAAGATAGAGAAAGATAATGCACAGTCACATTATTCGTTTACCACTAGAGGGTGTAGTTATCATTATCTGATTTGTTGTGGGGCTATATTGGTATATAAGGATATAGGGCTTTTTTTGTGGTTGCCCCTGAAATTGGTAGCCTGTAGAGAGGCTTGGTTCTGCAATCTGTCTCATAGCCACTATTGACGAAGGGATGAAATAGACAACAACACTAAAAATAACAACAGCAAAATGGACGATCTACGGAGTTCCACCAAGCATGTGAAATAAGCAAGTAGAAGTTAAGCAAGTAAGCTTTTTAAAATAGGAGAAGTTGTTTACTATATAGTTCTATTCTCCGAATCTTATTGTATATTTTTAGTTATTAAGCTATTGTCTTTTGTTACTAATTGTTTCAATGGAAATCTCAAATCCTTTAAAAAAAAGGGATAATGTTGCCATATGACAACAACACGATGACAAGAAAAAAAAAGAGTGCCTTTCAAGCTGGACGATCACATTAAGTTTTTGAAAATTCTTGTTCTATCATGTCTCGTGGATGATATTTGATGGTTTGGAATAGGCTGAAATAGTTGAAAATTTCAACTCAAAGCACTGTAAGGGCCCCATTTGGGAACTCGAAGCATGAAAACAAAACTATGCATCCCTTAACCTGTTAAGCCAATAGTAAATCATAGATGGAATCTAGAACTCTATAATAAATATTAAGTAAAGATAAAGCCTGGAAATTAGTCTTTGCAATAAACGGAAAGGGAGATAAGTTTTATCGACAACTCCTTCCTGCAACATTAGAATATTTTCTTTGTGCCACAAACATTGCTACATACCCAACAATGGCGCTCTATTTTTTTGTGTGTTTACGCAACTGAGGCGGCCCATTTGTTCTTCACTCCGAAAACGAATTTGCTCATCTTTGGGTCTTGGCAATTCTGTCATGTTTGAAGTATTCTGTACATTGTTGATGAAATTAAATGTGGCTCTTAACTTTTACTGAGCTTCTTGTGTAGGCGTTTAAAGGTAGTAAGCAAAAAAGCTAGAAATTTTGGATTTAGCAAGTAAGAATCCAAAAACAAATCGCACCACATGGTATACCTCAACGGTTTTGGTGGTTGTGTTGTGATGGTATACGGGAATAATTGATACAATCAAAACGCAATAAGAGTTATAAAAGAAAAAGAAAAAAAAAAACATGGAACTAAAAAGAATGAAAGAAAAGTTGACAATTATAATAACGCTTTTTTGTTTAATAATAGAACAATAGAATTTTTCATGTGTATGCGCTAACCTTTGTAAGTTTTTGACACATTAAAGTTTTTCCTTCAACCCTTTTTTTGCTAGTTGTTATTCCGATCCCCGCCGTCACTAGTACTATGACCGCTAAAGTCCTTATTTTTTTATTTGCTATTTCCTTTTATGTATTAAAGTGCAAAAAAATAGTTGAATTTCAGATATTTCGTTTCTATTGCATTGTCTTTTCCTCTCATCCTTTTCCGATCTAGATTTCAGCCAATTACTGCAAAATATTATCAAACACAAAGTCCAGACCTAAACGTGTCTACTTTTTTTTGCTCATCTGTATCTGAAAAATTATTTTCTTTTTTTTTTAATGTTTGCTTTCAAAAAAACAACAATAAAACGAGGCTTTATTCAAGCCCTCTAAAACAATCTTATGATTATGCTTATGTTTAAGCCAAAGTGACGGAGAACGACAACGAGGTGGGGGCAATGGGGCAGTGTGAGCAAGTTTTTGGAATCGAGTTACTTGAAATCCTTGTTGTCATTCTCTTATCTTTTGCCAAGACCGAATGCACATACCCAAGGTGAATGTCAAATCATTTTTCACGGCTCAAATGCTAGTATTTCGTCTGTTTTTTTTTTCTTGGTATAGATAAGGAAATACTCTATGTAAAACAAGCATCCACATTTTCCATGCAATACACAAAATAGAGATCAGTGTGCTACAAGGGGGTAAAAGAACAATGAAAAAAGCCACCGGAAAAGCCATTCTTTTCCTTTTTTTTTCCTTTTTTCCAAGGAAAATGAAAATTTAATATACATAAAATGAAGTAAACAATAGAGGTGGTTAACAACAGGCTTATATGTATCCCCCAAAAAAGATTAACTGTGTAAAATTTTGTTTTTTAAGACGCCGAAAAATCTATCTGAGGGTTAGAAACACAGTTGAGTTCACAGCCCCAATTCTCTAAACGGCGCCGAATTTAATTTTTTTTTTCTAAAAATTTTTTTAATCCTTTGGTTTGGTTTGATGTCCACAGTCGTTGATCAACCTATCCCTTAAATAACTCATTACTTCATATGATACTTGTTTGTTTTCCTTCTTCCGGAATAATACACTTATGCAAAGGTAGGAGAAGACAGCGTCAAATTTCTTACAATTATACTGCAAGTTTGCTTAACTTTGCTTCCGTTTTGAAAGGAGTGCGTATAAGTTGATTTACTGCAAAAAGAAAAAAAAAAGGAAAAAAAAAAAAAAAAAATTAGCATAACTAAATGGAACAATCAAATTATACATACTACAATTTATGTTGCCTAAAATTCATCTAAATTCTCACCATTTCCATTATTATCAACCATGCTTCACATTGTTTCAATTCCGAATTTCTCCCTCTATGTGCCTCTTTCTCATTGTCCCTCCCCGTTGGATTATTTGATTCCCATTTTTTTTTTCTTTTCGCTACCTGTTAGTTTCCAGATAGTGGAATAGTCGCTCTCAAATATAAGTATCCTTTAATATCGCCCAGTTTATAATTAAATTTTCCTTGATTTTTTGATCCTTTTCCCTTTATTATTATTTTAACAATATTCCAATTATACAATCGAATAGATAATAACAATAATAATGAGTTTTGATAAAAAAGATAAAGATTTCACAGTTACGTTCCAAGAAGAAAAGTCGCTGTACCCAGCTACACCACAAGAATCACTCAATACTTTAACGGGTGATCCACATAGTAAAGAAGGTGGTGTTGAACCCAAGGCTCTTGCGGAGAAATTAGGTGATGCTCATAGTAATCTTTTGCCTACTTCACAGATTGTCATCATCTTGTTAACATTATCCCTAGCTAATATGGTTTCCTTTATGGATCAAACTGGTATAACTGTTGGGTTATCGGAGATAGGTAGAGATTTGCATGCACAACAAACAATTAACTGGGCTGGTTCTGCTTCTTTGTTGGCTAATACCGTGTGTCAGGTGTTGTTTGGTAGAATGAGTGACATTTTTGGAAGAAAACAGGTGATTATGACTTGTTTGATGATCTTGGTCATTGGTGATATTGCTTGTTCAGTTGCTAGAACTGGAGTCCAATTTTATATATTCAGAGCCATTGCTGGGATTGGTAACGGTGGTGTTTCTTCTTTGCTGATGGTCATTCTAAGTGATATTGTTTCCTTGAAAGATCGTGGGAAATATCAAGGTATTTTAGGAAGTTCTGTTGGGATTGGTAATGCTATTGGTCCTTTCATCATGGGTGCTTTTATCAAACACAGTAGTTGGAGAAGTTACTATTACTTCTTGGCACCTTTAGGGTTCGTGGTCAATATCGTGTTCTTCTTTTGTCTCAAGAGCAGTAAGAAATTAAATGACGTTGTTTCAAGAAAGGAAAAGTTCATGAGTATTGATTATTTCGGTATCCTTGTTGCAACTGCTGGTTTGACGTTATTGTTAATCCCATTGAATGGTGGTGGTTCAACCTATCGTTGGGATAGTAACATAGTTATTATCATGTTCACCATTGGTGGAGTGTTGATGGTTTTGTTCTTGGGTGTTGAATGGAAATTTGCAAAATTACCAATGATTCCATTGAGACTTTTCAAAAGTAGATCGCTTTGTTTGTTATACCTTGCCACTTTCTGTTTTGGTGCTGCTTATTACAGTTTTACTTATTATATGCCATACTTTTTCCAAATTATTAAAGGAAAAGATGAACTCCATACCTCCATCTTTTTTTTGCCTTTAGTTCTTACCCAAGCTGGTGGGTCAATTGTTTCTGGTCAAATAATTACACGAACCGGACGTTATTTCTATGTCGTCACTGCTGGATACATCTTGTGGTTATTGGGTTGCTGTTTGTTGGTCCTTTGGAAAGAATCTTTAAGCGATGGTATCTGCATCCTTATATTGTTGATAATGGGTGCTGGTGTTGGGTTCTCTTTCCAACCTTCAATGGTTGCCGTGCAAGCTAATTGTAAGAAGGCAGAAAGAGCCGTTGCTATATCTACAAGGAATGTCTTGAGATCATTGGGTGGATGTGTTGGTATTGCAGCTGGTTCCACCATTGTCAGTAACACCATATTGAAAGATTTGGATGGTCTTGCTGGCAACGAGAACACAACTTTAACTGATGCCATAATTTCTCTTATTAGAGGTCACATTTATGAAAAAGTCGATATTGCTAGTCTTAACCTGCAGCAAGTTTCAGAAGTTAGAGGACTCTATACCAAAGCATTAAGGAACTACTTTTATTTCTTGATTCCTTTGATGGCTATTTGTGTTATTACTTCTTTGTTTATCAAAGATAATGGTTTGAAAGCATTAGATGAACAAGTCGAAGCTGAACCTAAAAAAGTCAGAGATTTGGAATCTTCAGCTACTTCAATTACTATTAGATAAATTAACAACTTATAACATATTCCTTTCTTCTTTACTTATTTATTTATTCATTTGATTTATTATCTTACTGGTTTCGATGGTTTTATTTAGAGGTTTATAAATACAATATTATACAATAACTTGGTTATATTACATCAGTTGTACGTAAACTTCTTGTATTGTTGAAATTCTTTTCTATACTTTCTTACTAAACACCGCTTAGAAATTGATCATAGTTTACAATGAGTCTAATGTATCATTTATTTCCTCTGCCGACAATTTTCTAAATCTTGGTCCTGGAACATCCGTACCGGTAAAACCCAACAATTGTTCTTGAGGTTCACTAATTACAGCAATATCTAAATTCTCTCCAATCAATTCCCCATCAACACTTTCTTTCAATGCTAAAAGAGCAACGTGGATAGCATCTTCCAATTGTAAATTTTCATTCCATCTTTTTTCCAAAAATGTCTTGGCTGAGTTAGAAGTCTTACCAATGGCAGTAGCCTTCCAAGGGAAATAACTTCCACTTGGATCGACTTGATACAATTGGAAAACTCCATTATAATCATCATATCCACCAACCAATAAGGAAACACCAAATGGTCGAATACCTCCCAGCTGAGTACTTTCTTGCATGACCTTGGCAATCTCTTGCACCATTATTTTCACTGGTGGATATTCATTATATATACGTTTGTAATTGACTTGTGCCAATTTACGTGCTTTATCAACTAAAACTCTGAAATCTGGTCCCATTCCACTATATGTCATACCAATGTTGGGGGTAATGTATTCGACTTTTGTGTTGGTATCGTTCTTGATCAATGGCGAATTGGATTTACGTTCAGTAGCCAATATCACCCCATTGTCACATTTGATCCCAATCGTGGTCACACCTTGTTTTACTGCATTCAATGCATATTCAATTTGAACTAATTTACCACTGGTAAAATCAAAAAAAGGGGAAATTGTTAGTTATAATTGTCTTCTTGAAAAATGGAATAAACCAAAAAAAAAAAAAAAAACCACACCCCACACACGCAGGGAGTGATGCTTTAATAAATTGAAACATACCTTGGTGAGAATGTAGTTAATGAAAATGAGTATCTATCAGCCATGCTGTTTTCTTCAATTGTATACTGTTGTTGATGTTGGAATTGTCAAAAAATATATATAGGTTTGCCAATATCGAAACAACACACTCTCGCACCGAAATTTTTATTCCGCCAAATTATGATTTTTTTTTTTTTTTTTGCCTTCCAACACAAAAAAATCGGGCACTCTACACGACTCACGGTAATTTTCAGTTCTTAATCTATAAATTATAACTATTCTAAAAGTAAAAACAACCAACAAACCTAAAAAACTAAACGAACAAACGAACAAACCTAATTATGCTATTACCACTTAATCCTCTTCTTCATCATCGGTATCAACAGGTTTTGGTGTACCTTTAGGTGAACTCAACCATTCAATGTATCTCAATCTTCTTCTTTCAGCTTGAGCCTTCTTTTCGTTTCTGGTCATCTTCTTCTTTCTAGTTCTAACCTTGATGTTGGCAGGAGAATCATCATCATCAGCTCTCTTTTTAGTTGGGGCAGCAGCTGGAGCTGGAGAACCTTCTTTGGATGCATTTTCACCACCATTGTCTTCAAATCTATTTGCTTCAACAGCAACGGTACCCTTTTGAACAACTTCACCATTTTCAACGTGCCATTGTTCAGGACACAAGGCACCCACAAACTCATTATTATGCGAAATCATAACCACACCACCGCTCCATTCTCTAATGGCAATGGCCAAACCTCCCAAGGAGTCTCTATCAAGATAATTGGTAGGTTCATCCAAGACCAACAAATGCGGGTTGTTCCACATGGCACCGGCAATAACAACTTTGACCAATTGACCACCAGATAAAGAACCCATTGGAGTGTGATCGGCAATGTCACCATCTAAACCGACACCTTCGAAATGTTTACGGATAACGGATGGAGTTAATTCTCTGTAACCCAAACCTTCTCTTGAAGCTTCATGATCATCGAATTTTTGAATCAACTTGCCAAAACCGTGTTCAAGTAAAACTTCTTTAGGCACCCAGGAGTTGTATTTTGGTAACCAGTATTTCCATTTGACTTCGTATTGGAAAGATTTCTTCAATTTTTGTCTACCAACCAAGGCTTCAATGGCACGTTTACCTCTACCATCATCAATTTCAAATTCTTTAGACATCATTTCGATTTCATCTTCAGAAACTTTTCTACTTTCCTTCAACAAAACTTCACGATCATCACCAAATCTATAACGCCATTGCAAATACTGGTTGGCAGTTTTTTCCTTGTGTTGTTCAACATGTTGTAACGCATGTTGGGCAATATAACCAATTCTCAAGTTTGGATGTTTTTCAACTTTACCTTCTTGAGGAACCAATTCTGCAGTCAATAACTTGATCAAAGTGGATTTACCAGCACCATTAGGACCCAAAATGGCCACTCTTGATGACAACGACAATGAACAAGAAACATTTTTCAAAGATGGTTTTTCAGCACCTGGGTAAGCAAAGGTAACATTAGACATACGAGCAACAGCTCTAGTGTTTGATTTGACACCGGTCAAAATCCCTGGTGGTGGGAATGCCATTTTGACGTTGGAATCAGTTAAAGTGTAATATGATTTACCTTCTGGTTTGATCTTGACAAACTCAGACAAGTTACCCTTGTAGTATGCCAATTTCTTGTTTTCATAATGGATAATATCAGTACAAACAGCATCCAAGAATCCAGAGTCGTGCGAAACAATCAACGAAGTGATTTCAGTATGTTCAACCAAATAATCTTGCAACCATTTAACATTGGCGACATCCAAATGATTGGTAGGTTCGTCCAATAACAAAACATCTGCTTTCATCAACATGGCCCTAGCCAATTCCAATTTCATTTTCCAACCACCAGACAAGGAACCAACTTGTTGTTGCAATCTTTCGTCTGGAAATCCAACTTCTTTCAAAGCTTTTTCAATGTCGGATCTTTCAACATTAGCCAATTCAGGATCCAGGGCAATGAAACCAACCAAATCCATATCGGCTTCGGAACCTTGCAATTTATGTTCTACAAAACAAGTTCTCAATTCATCTGGTGATGGGAATCCTTCCAATTGTCCCTTGGAGATGGCTCTCATCAAAGTCGATTTACCGGCACCGTTTCTACCACATAAACCGTATCTGTGACCTTTAATCAAACGCAATTTGGTCTTGTTCAACAACATACGAGTACCGTAAGCCAATGAAAAATCAGCATCAACAATCACAATGACACCATCATCGTTATCACCCTCAGCATCAGTTTCTGGGTTGAACAAGTGATTGACATGAGAAACAACCAAAGTAGCGTATTTTTCATTGCTGGTTGCCATCACCAAGTATTCTTTCAAACGTTTCCAGTCATTTACATGAGCATCAACTTGTAAAACAATAGCCAAATAGTTGGCCAAAGCATCATCCTTCAACAAGTTGGTTGGCTGCTCTTCTTCAGGGATGTTTTCAGTGTAGAAGTTCTTGGCTTGTTCCAAAGTAATTCTACCATGGAATTTACCATCAGACTGTTCGTTTTCAGCATCTTTCAACACTTTCAATGCCTTGCCAGCCAATTCTCTCACTTCTGGTAAAGAAGCATTGTTCACAACTTTTTCAACACCAGGCAATAAAATTGGAATAAATTGTTCAATTTCTCTCTTGTTGTTAACCAATCTAGTCAAATTTTCGGTAACCATAACGGTTTGTCTTAATTGTTCATTAGAGGAAGATGACATTTTCAATGATTTGTCCAATATTGGTACCAATAAGGATAAAGCCGGTTCGGTGACTTCAGCAACAAAAGTGACGGATGACAAGTTTTTAATACAGTCGGTGACTTTTTGAGGGTCAGCTAAAGTCTCCACAATCAAGTCGTATTTGTTCTGTAAATCCAAATTGTCCAAGACTTTGACGAATTTTTTCAAAGTGGTGATACCGGCTTTGGCCAACTCAGGCTTGAAATCGGTAGATAAATCAGTCAATACTGGCACAACATCAATGAACTTCATTTCCAAAATATCTGCTGGAACTTCTTCAATCAATCTATCAAAGTTAACCAATGCTGCGACTTTAGAGTTCCATTTAGCACCAGATTTCAAAATGGCCAAGTATTCATCCAATACTATAGACCCTAAAGCTTCAACTGGGAAAATACCAAATAATGTATCGGCAGCCGACTTGGCAGCTTTGATAACATTCTTATCCTTATCAGTAAACATGTCATAAGCGGTCGAGAGAAATTGCAACAAGTATGCTTCCTTTGGAGTTTGACCACCGAAGTTAGTAGCCAATTGTTGGATAATCAATAAAGCTGCTTCCTTAACCAATGGCGAGTTCTTTGGTTTCAATAATGATTTTAAAATATCATTCAATCTCCATTCATTTATCACCGATAAGCTTTCTTCCTCAGCTATTTTGGAAACGACAGTCGCGACCTCAGGTCTAACCTCGGCTATTTTTGATGCACTTTCAATCTTGCTCAAATTCTCTTCAAATGGGAGATTGGTCACATTCAACTTGGAAAGAGCAGTGTTCAATGAAGTCAATGAAGTGGTAGAAGCATTTGGGTTTGGGGTGTTTCTTCCACTGGTTGGCACAGAGCTTGTTGGAGTAGAAATTCCGGAATTCGGAATGCTATTGTTGTATCTGTTGTTAGCTTGACCTTGATTGTAACCCTGGTTGTAGTTTTGGTTGTATCCTTGATTGTATCCCTGATTATATCCTTGGTTATAGGTTTGATATCCTTGACCACTTGGCTGGAATGGTTGATTAATACCATAGGCTTGGTTGTAATTGTAACCTTGGTTATTGTTATTTCTATAACCGTACCCCTTTGGTTTATTCTGAGCTTGCTGTTGCTGCTTTAAAAAATCATCAAACGACTTAGACATGGTAAAGTAGTGAAAGTTTGACGGGGGAAGGGGGAGGGGGATATAGTTTAGTAAGTGATGACTTTGAAAGGAGTGCTCTTCAGATGATGTTTGATAAATTTTTTTTTTTTTTTTTTCACACAAGAGAGAGAAACGTTTTCTCACAAAGTTTCTTTTTTTTATATCTTTTTCTTTGTCTCTTACAAATTAACGCCGCATTTGTGCACCAAATCCGGTAGGCCATCACTAGCCGCAATACCATGATCAGGAACAAAAGAATCACCCATTGTTGAAATTTGGTATTACGAGAACATACACACGTTCTACTACTCTATAAAATCATCTTTGGAACTTTTTCAATTCGAGGTATCTTAACCCTGGATATGCAATAGCTGTAAACCCAAAGGAGAGCCACATACCCAAATCAGCACCGTATTCACCAACCTTGTCGGCAATTGGACCACGATAATATACTTGGTTCATACCAACAATCGCCCCGGCAACACCACAGAGGAAAGCCAAACAGGCAGCAAAACCCATGGTTCTACCTTTTGGTTTATTCCAATTAACCCAGTTGTATAACTCTTTATAAGAACCATTGAATTCCTTTTCATGTAACATTTTTTTCTCGACACTTGATCTGAACAACAAGTTTTCTTCCAATAACAAGGCCATGTAAATAGATATCCAATACCCCAACATTGGTAAAAAGTTGGTTAAAATTTCCAGGAAATGGTTTCTACCAACCACAGACAAAACAAAATAGATGATGGCGACAATGGTTGCCCAAATCCATCTTGGGATATAAACCAAACGTGGATCAATCAATTGGAAATCAAAAGCACTCGAGTACGTATTCATGATGTTGTTACAGATCAAGGAAATGTACAAAATGACCACAACAAACTTACCAAATCCACCCCATTCTGAAAAGGTTTCCACGATCAAACCACCAACACCGTAATTATTGTAAGCGTCATTCCAAGGTGGGTATGACAATGCAATGTTTCCACAGATTGTTCCTACAACACCAACAAATACTGTTGATACGGCAATACCTAAGAATGTCACCAAGAAGATCTGGTATGAAGGTGTACTAGCAGGATACATGACGTAATAATCACCAGCACCACCCAGCCATGTCAGGGTGATGGAATAGCACAAGGCAAAGTAACTGAGCCAATTCCCTCTGCTAGTAACAGAAGAAAAACTTTCTTCTTTGATCATTTCGTTGGATTGGTGGACATATTTGATTTTTTGGCAAACGACCACATAAAACAAGATCGTTGCCACGAATATTGGGATCGATAATATCGTTTGGAATTTTAACAAAACTTTAATACCAAATATAGCCACAATCCAACTGACCAAGGAAAGAACCACTATACCCACAGCCAACGAAATGTTATGGTTAATGGCTTGCAAGATTTGACCACCCAAGACACAGTTGATAATGGACCAACCTACCAAACCGACAATCGAAATCACAGCAATAATCTTGACACCCCATTCTCCAAACAAGAATCTCGCAGTCACCAATTGTCTCAACCCGGATTTCGGACCCATGGTGGACGCATATGCAGCAAGCACACAACCAATAATCATACTGATCAAACCAGACACCATGGCATCCCTCATGTTCAATCCAAATAATAATGTTGGAAGGAAATAAGAGGACATCGATGTGAGCCCACCACAGGCTGCCCACCAAAGACCAATGGTCTCCCCAAACAAGTGCCACATTGGTCTCGATTCAGCAAGCTTTTGCCTCTCTGTTGCACTTACTCTTTCAATACCCCTTGATTCCATTCCCAAATTATCGAGTTTATAGATCCAATGAATACATTTGGGACCATGAGTGGTTAGATTATCTGCAGACTCGACTTCGGTTACAACCAGGGAACTTTGTCTTTTTTCAACATCTTCAAGACTCCCAGTTGATCGGGTGGTTACAAAGTCTTCTTCTTTCATTTTTTGCCTGGATTCGTTTGTTTTGTTTCAACGACCGATGGTAAATGTCTAATGCTGGATGATAAGTGAATGAACAATAGCCCTGAGTCATGGTGAATTGTATTATTAAAATTTTTTTTCTTTTATTATTATTATTTTAGATGCAATGTGAATCATCGATGCCTGATAATAAACGAATAAATCGTTTTTAGCGCATATCTTTTGGATGTGGTTGAAGAAGGTAGTAAAGTTATTCCCCTAATGCGACTTTACTTAAAAAAAAAAAAAAAAAAAAAAAAAAAAAATTAAAAAAAAAAAACAAAAAAAGAAAAAAAAAATTTACAAG
>JAKTVF010000416.1:0-19466 GCA_030557055.1 Candida tetrigidarum | reverse complement strand
ATTAGCAAAACAACAGGAAGGAAGGTAAGAAATATTTTCATTTAGGTATTTAATGCACTAACGGAAAACCCTATTCATTTACAAAAGAAGAAAAAAAAAAATATTACTAGTCAGCAACATGTAGCTACTTGATCGATCAACAAGTGTGTCATACAATGGCAGTGTCAGTCGTCGATAGACTATTAAAAGAAAACAAAGACATCTTCCAAAAATCAATTAGCCATCCATTGACTAACGAATTATGTCAAGGTACCCTTGCAGACTACAAATTATACACGTATTTGCACCAAGATCTTAAATATTTTCAAATTGGGTTAAACTTGTTTGGCAAAACATTAGCTTATTGTGATGATCCCAAGGCAGCAATTAGATTAGGCAAACAGATTGGGTTTCTTTCGTCACTTGAAAACGATTATTTCACAACAACACTTCAGGAGTTGATTGAAAAGTCAGATTTATCGAAAGTTAAGAAATTGAGAGAGGCTGATCTAACCTTACCAGAAGTTACCAAATACCTTGAATTATTGAACTATATGGTTTATGAGAGTACTTCGTACGTCGAATTTATAACTTTACTATTTGTAATGGAAAAAACGTATTTAGGATGGGTTCAGTATAACAAGCAAATAGGTATTAAAGAAGGTTTACCATATAAGCACCAAGAATGGATCAATTTGCACTTTGGTTACGACTTCGAAGCGTGGGTAGATTTTTTGGCATCTGAAGTGGAACGTGCTGTTAAGAATGAAGAAGATTTTAAAGTCTGCGAAGCCATGTTTGTTAAAACAGTTATCTTAGAGACAGAATTCTTTGAAGCGTGTTATTCTTATAGTGAGTCAAATTAGTCGGCCCTTTGGGTTCCAGAAGATTATAACAATGTAAGAATTATTTGTGCAGTATATGACTTTAGGATGCTGTTGAATAATGGAATGTTGTATTGTAGTGTATAATGATGTGATACTACTGTAAAACACAATATCCCTGCCAGCAATCTATTTCATGCAATTCGTTAATGGCTCCAACCTTCATAAGAGTATGATATCTGCCAAATCATTAAGCAGCTAAACAATAAGAATCACGCGTGTGGGATACATTCTCCACTATTAGTGAAAAGTATCATAACCTTTATACCACCACATATTATAAATGTATGCGCTTCTTTAGAATCAAACTTTTAAGAGAATACGCAACTCCAGGAACACGCACTTGGTAGTGTTGCTGCAACAACAACCACAAGAAAAAAAAATATCCGATCGCAAAGAAAATGTTTGGGACAAAATTGTTGCAACTAGAATACTAAGAGAATCTCCCTTTTACACAATTATCCGCAAGATAAATCACACCCAGATCATAATAGGATTCTGGAATTGTATGCTTGATTGTTTATTATTATTTTTTTTTTTTACCTTTATCAGTTTATACCCTCCCCTTTCCTTCTTTGCGTTATTTTTTTTTGCTTTTAATTTTTTTTTACAAATTGTTACATAATTGTTAGGGGATATACTACAATGGGTAGAGGAGGAGTATTCCTTTAAAGCTATCAATTCAATTTCAATTTCAAAAAAATAAAATAATATAAATACTGAAAGGAAAATGTAGATTTCCCTTGTTATTTATTTTATTTCATTTCAGAATTCTTATTTTATACTTCATCGTAAACTACAACACACGATAATGTCTACTGATAAAATCACATTCTTATTAAACTGGGAAGCTGCCCCATACCATGCTCCAGTCTACTTAGCCTCTCAAAAAGGTTACTTCAAGGAACAAGGTATTGATGTTGCTATCTTAGAACCATCCAACCCTTCTGATGTTACTGAATTGATTGGTTCTGGTAAAATTGATATGGGTTTGAAAGCTATGGTCCACACTTTGGCTGCTAAAGCTAGAGGTTATCCAGTTACTTCAATCGGTTCCTTATTGGACGAACCATTCACTGGTATTTGCTACTTGGAAGGATCCGGTATCACTTCCGATTTCCAATCCTTGAAAGGTAAACGTATTGGTTACGTTGGTGAATTTGGCAAGATCCAAGTTGATGAATTGACCAAGCATTATGGTATGACTCCAGACGATTACACTCCTGTTAGATGTGGTATGAATGTTGCCAAGTACATTTTGGAAGGTCAAATCGACTGTGGTATTGGTATTGAATGTATCCAACAAGTTGAATTGGAAGAAGCTTTGAAGAAGCAAGGTAAGGATCCAAAGGGTGCCAAGATGTTGAGAATCGACAAATTGGCCGAATTGGGATGCTGTTGTTTCTGTACCATCTTGTACATTGCTAACGACAAGTTCATTGCTGAAAACCCAGAGAAAATCCAAAAATTCATGAAGGCTGTCAAGAAAGCCACTGACTACATGTTGGCTAATCCTAAAGAAGCTTGGGCTGAGTATGGTAACTTCAAACCAACCATGCAATCCGAATTGAACACCAAGAAATTCTCCAGATGTTTTGCTTACTTCTCTGACTCCTTGTACAACGTTCACAGAGATTGGAGAAAAGTCAACAACTATGGTAAGAGATTGGACATTTTGCCAGCTGACTACGTTCCAAACTACACCAATGAGTACTTGTCTTGGCCAGAACCAACCGAAGTTGCTGATCCATTGAAGGCTCAAGAATTGATGCTTAAACATCAAGAAGAATGTAGAACTTGTGGTGGTTACAAGAGATTAGTTCTCACCGGTATTTAGATATATATATAATCATATATACTCTTTCTTTGTTTTCTAGTGTTTATATGTACAAGAACAATTTATTGATCTATTTTACTTGTGAAGAAATCCAAAAATACCTTCTTTCTTGGCAATTCTCTCTCTTTCTGGAATGAACGCATCGGAATATCTGCTAATTTTCAACACAGTTTCGTCAACACCAGCGTCTCTTCCAATAACATCAACAAAGTTACCTTCTGGATCAATCAAGTAAAAGAAAATCAGATGATCCACTAAATAGTCTTGACCAGGTTTGACATCTGGAGGAGTTGAGAAATAAACTCTATATTTCTTACAGCAGTTTTTAACTTGATCGTAGGTACCAGTTAATCCCACAATACCTGGGTGGAAATCATCCAAATATGCTCGAAGAACATTTGGAGTGTCTCTTGCCGGGTCACATGTTATAAACACTGGTTGCATTTCAATTCCTTCGCGTTTCAATTTATCCAATACATCACCCAATTTGTCCAATTCTTCAGGACACACATCTGGACAATGGGTAAAACCGAAATATAAAATAGAGAAACGTTTCAAGTTTGGATCAACCAAGTTTTCTTGAGTAAATTTATTACCCTCAGTATCCTCCAAAGTGAATGGACCTCCAATGGAAGGAGTACCAATGGTCTTGTTGGCCTCCATTTCCTTTCTTTTTTGTAATTTAGCCTTTTCTTGTTGGAAGAAGTAAGTTCCTACACCACCAAAAACGACCAATAAAAGAATGGCTTTCCAAGTAGCAAATTCAACGGTCATTCCGAATCCTTTGTTGCCGGAATCTTTGGAACCACCAATTGCAACTCTACTCAAGGGTCTTTTCTTAGGTTTAGATTCATCGCCAGATGGGGACTCTTGTTTTTGATTTTGTTCTTGCAAAATCCTGTAAGTGGCACTGAATGAACGTAATGGTTGTTTCATTGACACTCTGGAAAGCGTCATCATCGACCTTCTCAAGGGGAATCGGGAAAGCATTGTTGAGGCGTTTGGGATGGTGATTGCGAAGGGGATTGAATTGAATTGGTTGGAAAAAAGTGGGTTGATATAAGAATCTGACAAATAAAAAAAAATAAAGAGCGAAAAAAAAAAAAAATTATTTAGGGAATTTGTTAATCGTTTTTATAAAGCATACACGACTGAGATGGGAACCAGTTGCTCTATTAGGTAGAAATCTAAAGAAGTTTATAGAAAATAGCAATCTTCAGTGGATGTGTATGGATATGGGTTCTATTTTGTTTTCCTAAATTGTGGGGAGGATATTAGCATACAATTCTAACATACACTTTATTCATCCCACATCACGGAGTTTGGTCAAAACTAACTATTCCCGCCAGTTCGCACGAATCGGGCCCCACGAGAAGGATTTTGGTGGAGAAAAAAAAAAAAAAATAAACCTAAAAAAAGATTCATCGCAAGAATATTGAACTTCTTTTTATTTATTTTTTTTCTAGAAACATCTCTACTTGTTTTACAACTTAACCATTACATATGACTAAAGTGGAGCAGATTAATGCCCTAGTGAAATGGGCCGAATTGAATGGTGCAGAGATATCGCCTGATATACAGTTCAAAGAAATCTCCACTGGAAACATCGGGGCTATATATGACGGCAAAAGTGTACCTGATGTCGATACATACCCCATTAATATCCCCTTTAAAGTAATAATAACCCCTCAGAATGCCATTTCTGGATTTGGTAAATACTTGAAATCCACTGACAAGGATGCCAATGCGATTTTGAAGATATTTTTGGCTCACGAAAGAATCAATCCTGATTCATTCTACCGTCCTTATTTGAAATTATTACCTGGATTGTCAACAATTAATTCTCCCTATACTTGGTCGGCTGCGGATAAAGCTTACTTAAAGGGAACTAATCTTGGGAATTCGTTGAAAGAAAACTTGGCCAGTCTAGTTGAAGAATGGTGGGGGATTATAAATCTACTCAAGGATGAAATCGCAAAACCAGAACAACATTTCATCAACATGAAGTTCTACTATGATTTCAAGTTCTACACGGATGAGGATTTGGACGAGTACTTGAATGCTGAAAATGTTGAAAATTGGACAAGTTTCCCAAACTATTTATGGGCATCATTGATTCTCAAAAGCAGATCATTTCCAGCATACTTAATTGATAAAACATGCAACAAGAACGACGCCATGCTTTTACCAGTAGTGGACTTGTTGAACCATAACCCTCAAGCCAAAGTCAGCTGGGATGTATCTGGTGAGTTTTTCCGATTCAAATCCGATTCCATTCAGCCAGGTAAGGAGATATTCAACAATTATGGCTTAAAGGGTAACGAGGAATTATTATTGGCTTACGGATTTTGTATTGAAGATAACCCGAGAGATTCGGTTGCATTAAAGATTAAAATGCCCGAAGAGAAAATAAAGGCGATCGAAGAACAGGGCATTAAATTGCCAACCATTGACGAGTATACGAATGCCGTTGTTGCTGGTGAAACGACGAATACCAAAGCAGATTATAACGACGGAGTTTTGTTTTTCATCAACCAAGAGCACATCCCAGATAGTCTTATAAGTACGTTCCAGTTTTTAGTCCAAAATCCATGGGAAAAGGGTATCACCTTGCGTATGCAATTAGCGGGATTAAACCACTTGCGACTTGCATTGGAAACCAAGAAAAACATGTTGCAGCTCGATATCCCACAAGATAGCATCAAACATAAGTACATCAAATGGTATATTGATTCTCAGAGCAAGATATTTTCCTCGGCAATTAAACAAATCAAGAAACTAGAAAAGGATATCTTAGCTACGGAAAAGGCAAACTTGATAACTTTAAAGAATGTGTACAAAAAAGATTCCAAGTTCCTGCAATCGTTGCTTTTCCTAGGATTCCCGGATTATGAATCCATTTTGCAATCCGAATTCCAAGATCAATGTTGGATACTATGGTTGATGCGTTGTTACAACCGTGATCAATACCAGGAAGATGAGTATTTGCCAAAATGGATTCACGACTTGTTTGTTCGTCTCAGAAAGGAAACCGATATAACTGCACAAGAAGTTATTAATTACAAACCAATCTACGAAGGGTTATTCCCTGGATTACCTGATCAATTGCCAGAAATATATGACAAGGGAAAATGGACATTGAGTGAATTCATTGTTGCTGCAAAATTATTAGATTTAATCAGTTTTGTCAGGGGCAAAGAACAAGAATGTATATTGGTTGATCAAGTTTATCATTAACGGGAGCATGATGCATCTATATCTATATATATAAAATTATCTGTATGTGTATAATGAATAATAAGCACATTAAATTATTATTACAGATCGTTTGGCACTTCCTCTCTCATCCCAAAAATTCAATCCCTGTGTCTCGTTTGAAGCATTAAATTTTATATCTATGTTGTTATTAATATCTAGTCTTGTTTAATACCACCAGCACCTGCAGTTTCAGCAGTTTCAATTGAAGCCAGGTCAGTTTGAATACCAGCGGCACCAGTCAAAGTTTCAAAGATACCTGGAGCAGCTTTGAATGGTCTCTTCAAGTCACCAGTAGCTGGGACGCCAAACAAATGGATCTTGACAATGTTTGATTCCAAGGCACCTTTCAAAGAGGAAATACTTTGCATAACCAATGGGTTGGTGTATTTCATGTAGATGTGCATGAAACCCATCATAGCCAAACCAGTGAAAATACCCTTAATTTGTTGGTCCACTTGTTGTAAATCGTATTCTCTGACAGTGGTAGTGACGAGTCTTGATTCGGTTTGACCGGACATTGGGTTGGCTGGTTCAACGTATTTGATAGTGGTCAAATCGTTTTTGGCGTTGATTTTAGTTCTAACAATGAAGTAAACTAAGAATGCCAAAACTTGACATGAAATGTATGCGGCTCTGGTGTAGAATAAAACATCTGGGTTTTCAAAGTCTAATTTCTTAGCAACTTGCATCATGACAAGCATGATGACGATATTGGAAACAGCTGGGTTCATGATGGGGTGTCCTTGTTTGTTTGGAGGGTAAGTGTTTCTAAGGTTATCAACGAAGAAAGTGAAAAAAAAAAGGAACAAGTGGAGTTCAGGTTGTCCTGAAAATTTTTTGTTTTTGATTATGAGGGCAAATTTTTTTTTTTTTTTTCTGTTGTTACAAGATGAATGGCCCAAAAGAAATTCAATTTACGCCCAATAAATTAGAATACAACAATGTCGTACCCACACATACACAAATATTGAACAAGAAAAAAAAAAATAAAAAATAAAAAAAGAAAAAAAAAAAAAAAAAAGACGTGGCGGTACGATGTAGATAAGACATTTATGCGACATTTATTGTAATTTTCTATTTTTTTTTTTAATATTTAACTCCTCACACGACTATACATGGACCAAATGCAAAAGTTATGCTAACAAACTTTCTTCTTCGAAGGAAACATCACCGAATTCCCAGCATCCCAAGTGTTTGGACTTGGCTTCACGTTGGGCAACAAGTAATTCGTTGACATACTCTTTGACTGCTGGTTTAACGATCTTGGTATCGACAATACCCCATCCTTCCTTAACTAATTGCTTGTTAATGGTGTAGGATGAATCAGTTAAACTTTGTTCTGCATCATACAAAATACCTTCATACTCAGCCGTGGTACCAGGTAAGGCACTAATGACTAATTTTCTATCGTAAACCAAGTCTTCCAAGGCATAAACGGCATCAGTTAAGTAATCAGTTGGCTTGGAAGGAGGCAATCTCAAATTTTGTAAGGTTGATGTATGTGCGAAAATCGGGTATTTTGCAACACTGAATTTATCTGGCAATGCACGCAATGAACCCAAAGGAACCTTATCGACATTACCGAAATCCAAGTGTTTGACTTCGTATTTCCCAGTAGATTTGTCAAAATTTATGACTTTGGCACGGTAGAATTTGCCATTGTCGGAAAACTTGGCAGAAACCAAATCGTTTTTTCTTGGACCTTTGGTCAACTTGAATGGCAAGTCAGCTGAAGATTGTGAGGCGCTTGGAGTTTGAGCGTGGAATTGTTGGAAAGCCTGTTTGAATTGGGTGAATTTTTGGGTAGTGGTAGCATCCAAGAAATGGAAAGACAAGACCCCAGTGGTTGGGTCAATGTCAACAACTTCTATGTCAAAGTACTTTGGTTTAGCAGCATCGAGGTTGGCTGATTCTAATTTTGCTGTGGTTTCAGCTAATTCTTTTTCAATCTTGGCTGGGTCGTAGTCTGCCCAGATACCTTTTTTAGCATTTCTGGCTTCTTCCTCTGCTTTGATAAATGATGCTGCGGCTGGGTTGGAGTTGACGGCATACTCGTGAATTTTCACAATACCTTGTTCCAATAATTGCTGTTGCACTGGAGATATTGCGTTGGCATTGGCATACAAGTTACCAATGAAACCACCTAATTTATCAGTGTCGTAAATTTCAAACTCGACTGGTCTTTGCAAGAACTTTTTGTTCAAGAACTTGACTCCTTCTTCGTTCAAAGAATCTTGTTTGTCGTTGGATAACCCACCTAAAATCAATGTCAATTTCATGCCTTCTTTAGGGTTGAATAACTTGACACGAGATGTAGAAGGAACAAAATCCACGTAGTAACCACTGATTCTACCCTTTTGCTTGAAACCATTGAAGAAAGTCTTGGCTTTGGTGAAGTTTTCTGAAGCATCAATGATTCTAGTGCCAACAGTAAGGACTTTGTTCAAATCACCATAAATACCCTTTTTGGAGTTTTTCTTGGCTTCTTCTTCCAACTCAACTAACTTGTCCCAGTTCATCGAACGTTCGTGTTGGGTGGCTTTGTTGTGTTTGATGACAGTACCAAACCCATTGGTAACAATCAACTCAGAAAGATCGGTGTTACCGTATTTGAAACTGACCAACAATCTAGCCTCCAATCCCAAATCTTTATTGGCTTCTCTATGGCCATCGATGTATAAGGTACCTTGTTTGCCAATAACTTGGTGTCTGACAAATTCTCTCGCAGTTGCAACCAAGGCTTGCTGTTTAGCAGAATCTGTGGTGACAGTGGTGTCGTTTGGTTTTGGTCCTCTAATGGAAGCCAATTGAACAGTGACTTCTTCATCAGAGTGTGGCAATCTAATCAACAAAGTATCAGCATTGATCACTTTAGCAATAGTCACATTATCTATAGTATTACCGGGTTTCAATTTAGAACCCTGGCTAGAACCAGCACCAGCACCAGCACCACCAGCTACTGCTGACTTCTTCGCGATGGTGGCATTGGCAAAGATTCCTTTACCTAAAGCTTTGGCAGTTTGCTCAGCTTTTCTCCAGACACTCATAGTGCTTGAACCAATCAAAGTGGATTGCCAATCGACAATTTCGGCGAAACCCGATTCCAACAATTTTTCATGAATATTGTTACCAGAAGAGTGGTTTATTAAGGCAATTGGAACACCAGTTTGACTTTCACCAATTATACTAGCTGTCAATTCGGCTTTGGTGGTTAACAATTTATCTTCAACAAATTGTTTAGCTTGTTGCGCGACCTTAGTGATGTGTGCTGGCTGTGCAGTATCATCGGTTCTTGGTGATTTCAAACCTGCTAACAATAAAGTAGTTTGAGCTTGTTGCTTCTTATTCAAGATCAAACGTCCGACGATTCTGTCTCCACTAATGACTTTTTCAACAATGAGTTTGACTGGTGTAGCTTGGGTTCTGGCAATGATTTCCTCGGTAATTGGCACTGTTTCAATAGGAACGTGTTTGTCAGCCCATAATCCAGCTTGTTTCAACTTGGCGGCGTTCTCAATTTGTGTCAATTCATAGATGTAATCATCCGATTCGGCATTTACTCCTTCTCTCAACTTGACGTAACCTTGAGCCAACAAATATTCAATTAATGATTTGAAAATTGGCGATTGGATATCTCCGAATTCTCTATTTGCAGCTTTGGCAGAGACTTTGAACTTGATCTCTTTACCAATCAACAATTGACGTAAATATTCCTTGGATTCGAAATCATCAATAGGTCTGACGTGTTCCAAAGTAAGAAGTCTTTCTGGAGGTGGGAATTGATTTGATTTAGAAGGAACTAAGACAACAGAGTCTCCACTTAAGACATTTTTGACTTTAGCAACGAATACAGACATGGTTTACTTGATTGTGGTGGAAGTGGTGGTGTTAGTGGTAATGGTTATGTGGGTTTTCGGAGGAAAAAAAAAAAATGTGGAACGGTGAAAAATTTATGATTTAAAATCAACACGCACGCACAAACATAATGGTGGAGAGAAAAGTTGAGTGATCTCTCGTTCAACACTCGCACGCTCGTTGTCCTCCTTCAAATTTAGTTCCCTAATTTTTTTTTTGTGGGTCTAATCTGTAGACGAGAGAAAAAGAAACAAAAAGGCAAATTCAAATCGCCAATTCAATCTCCCTCTGAGATACCACACACACCAAGCCACTCAACTTCAACTTATTTTCATCATCACCACCACTACTATGCCACCACGTTCCACTGCTCAGAAGCGTTTATTGAAAGAATATCAACAAATCTCAAGAGATCCTCCTCCAGGAATATTGGCAGGACCAACAACCGAAGATAATCTATTCACTTGGGAATGTCTATTAGAGGGACCGTCAGAAACACCATACGAAAACGGAGTCTTCCCTGCTACTTTAACTTTCCCTAAAGACTACCCGTTATCTCCGCCAACATTGAAATTTGATCCTCCTTTATTGCATCCAAATATATATGCTGATGGTACTGTTTGTATTTCCATTTTGCATCCTCCAGGAGAAGATCCAAACCAGTATGAGAGACCAGAAGAAAGATGGTCACCCGTCCAGAGTATCGAGAAGATCTTGTTAAGTGTCATGTCCATGTTGGCTGAACCTAACCCTGAAAGTGGTGCTAATATCGACGCTTGTAAGTTATGGAGAGATAACCGTGAGGAATACAATCGACAAATTAGACAACATGTTCGAGAATCTTTAGGATTATAAAGTTACTTGAGAGTGAAGGGCGGGGAATGCCAGGACTATTGTAAGAGTTTACTACTGTAAATGATTTGTTGGAGTTTATAGAATATTTTTAATATAACGTAGATTATGAACATATCCAGTACTATTATGTAGTGTCTTTTTTTTGTTGACATATAGGTTTGTGTGTGCTCACTGAAGTCCAAGATTCGCTGTATGGTCTATTATTTATATTTTTTCACATATCATTATCCTCATTATGAGCTCTAGAACAACAAAAGTTACCATTATCGGTGCTGGTATTTCTGGATTGAAAGCAGCAGAGACTTTACTATCGACTTCGTCGTTCAATCCTGAAGATGTTATAATACTTGAAGCACAGGATAGAATTGGTGGAAGAATAAAAACATCAGATCCATCGGAATCAAAACTCCAGATCCAGTATGATCTTGGCGCATCGTGGTTTCATGATTCACTAAATAATCCAGTTTTGGATGATATGATGGAATTGGGGTGGTTGAATGTCAAGAACGATGTGTATTATGACGATAAAGACGTCCAGGTATATTCAAGCAAGGGAAAAGTGCCAGTCGTGGAGAACCAACTAAACAGAGTTTTAGAAGATATTGAAAAATTTGTTGAATTGCATTTCCACGAGAGTCTAAGTATTCCCGATATGTCATTGCAGTGTATAGTTGACAAATTTTTCGAAAAACGTGGGGAATTCTTGACCACTGAACAAAGGGAATATTGTGGGAGAATGATGAGGTACTTGGAACTTTGGTTTGGGATATGTTGGGATAAAATAAGTGGTAAATATGCAATTATGGACCATCAGGGAAGAAATTTGCTATATAAAAAAGGATATGGGTCGTTGATTGCCCAACTTGAGCAAAAGATATCAAGCTCATCAATTATGTTGAGCCAGGCAGTGAACAGAATTGTTAGGGATAATAAGGGACACGAGAAGAAAGTCGTGGTGGAGACTACTAGCGGATTGAAAGTCCATTCTGATTACTTGATAGTGACTGTTCCACATTCAGTTTTAGCATTAGAGACAGGTGGTATTACTTGGGAACCAAAATTGCCTCCAAACATGACCGATGCATTGGGTTCAATTCATTTTGGCGCATTGGGTAAGGTGATATTTGAGTTTGACCGAATATTTTGGGATAATTCCCAAGATAGATTTCAGATCATTGCTGATGAGTTGGAGAAATCGTCTGATGGGTTATCGAATAAACTAGAGGAATTACCTGCACCATTCACATACCCTGCTTATATTGTCAATTTCTCTCGTGTACATGGAATGTCATCTAGAGGGAGTTTGGTTATACTTACACAAGCTCCATTAACGAATTATTTGGAAGCTCATCCAGACCAAGCCTGGAAATACTACAAACCAATGTTGCAACAATTGGCAATCGACGATGACCACCGTAAACTAACAGAGAGCATACCGGATCCTATAAACACCATAGTTACTGATTGGACAGTCAACCCTTGGGCTCGGGGATCTTACTCTGCTATGTATACAGATGATGATCCCAGCGATTTAATTGTGCAATTATCTGGCGAATTTGAGAATTGCGGTTTACGCGAGCTGTACATTCGTTTTGCAGGTGAACATACTATATCAGATGGTGCTGGTTGTGTTCATGGTGCTTATAACAGTGGAATACGTGAAGCTGAATGGATTCTAAATGATTGTCGTTTGTAGGTGGTAAATAGATCATTCTAGAATGCACGAGATGGTTCTCATCAAAAAGCAAACAGAAAAAAAAAAAAAAAATTCGGTTCGTATAAAACAACCACTCCTTGTTACTTTCTTTTTTTATTTTTTTACCTTTTTGTTTGAAAGTTTTGTTAAAACCCCCTTAGTCCCAAAAAATAATAAACCTTCGATTATGTCTGCCTCCGCTCAACCATTCGATGCTGAACAAGCTGATAATTTAGAAGACATTGAAATGCAATTCGCTGTCAAGGCAGTCGAACAAGCAGAAACTTATTACTCCTTGTTACAAAATGTCAAAGGTTCTACCTTGAAATTGACCAAGCACGATGACGACATATTCAACCAATTGTTAGAAGATTTCCCAGAATATAAAGAACCAAAGAATGTTGCTGTTATAAGTGAAGATGACATGAAAAGTCCAAGTGGAAAGACCAAGTGGAGAGCATTCTGTGAAAAATTCAACGAAATTGCCGACTATAACTTTGGTACTTTGCTTAGGTTGAAAGCTGATGAAGAATACACTCAAGATAACACCATGTTTGCTGTCAGAATCCAATTCTATGCTATCGAAATAGCTAGAAATAGATATGGTTTAAATGACTGGATTTGTAAAAAATAAGGTAAATAGAGAAACAATATAGTAATTATAAAAGAACTACTATTGTTGATGTCAATCATTACCTCTCATATTATATCTCTCCTCTACTAGACTTGCGGTACGAAAGGCGTCTTTTGTTCTTACCTTGGGTTCTAGTTTAGGGTTTGCTTTCTATATCACCTCACGAGATCAAACCAAGCACACAAAAAAAAAAAGATTGCCGAAAAAAAAAAAAAAAAAAAAAAAAAAAAAAAAAACAACTGTCAACAATAATTGTTGATTCCTTTCATCGTACCACTTTTTTCTTGCAATTCGTTTCCCACTCATCTAATCATTCGACCTAGTCACTATTACCCGTGGTTCAAATATGGCACCGCCCAAATCATCAAATACCAATACTTCACAGATCAACCCACAAACACAATGGCAGAATAATAATAGTAACAACAGTACTAATACCAATAATGGTAACAACAATAACAACAGCAACAACACCAATATCACCAAGCTTAATCAATCACCACCAGCTTCGGAGTTGACATACACGTTGCCAGGTGTTATCAACTATCTTACTTCAGAATTCACGAATTTGGAACGGTTCAAGATCATGACAAATTTGGAGAAAAATGAAATGAAGTACAAGATTATCCTGTTACAGGGCGAGTTGACCACATTAAAGTACAATAACGAGAAGCAGCAATTGAAGATCAAAGAATTGGAAAAAGAGAATAGTCAACTCAGATCAAAACTAAACGGTGAAGCCAAAGATGAAATTGAAAATTTAGAAAAAAGCGAAACGGCTGAACTCAATGAGGTTGATTTACAGATGATCAAGAAATCAAGGCAACAGTTGACAGATTCCATGAGAGAAGTGGTGACTTTGTTGAAAGCACCAACTACCACATCGCGTACTAGTAGCATATTAACTAATAACAATAACAACGACTTCGAAGCATTGTTGAATAGTCCGGACATTGACCATGTCGATGACGAGTTTAATTTTAATGGGAACAGTGATTATTTATCCTCGCCAACCAAGAAACATAATAAGGGAACAAATGCCAACTTTATAATTTCTCAATTCTTCAGTGGCGATCTGACGGTGGAGGAGTTGGAGAAGGGGAAATCAAATGAGTCGACCACAGCAACCACAAAGGAAAGTCTTGATATGGACGATGTTTTGGAAAGAGCAATAACAAATTCTAGTGATAATAACACTGTTATACTAGATGAAGAAGATAGGCATATTGGAGAGGAGGAAAAGGAGAAAGTAGATGCAAAAACAGAATTAGAACATGACAACGATGATAATGATATTAATAATAATAATAACAACCATAAGAAAGAAGATAGCAAAAGTGATGTTGATAATGCTCATGATGATAACGATCACGATCACGAGAACGACAATGATCAAGACGAAGACGATGACGATGACGATGTTGAGGATGAAGATGATGGCGAAGATTCTTCTTTCCGTTCTGGACTCAGATCACCTGACCCTAGTCCCGATCCAACTATAAATGACTATGCCGATTCAAGCTATAACCATCTTGATGTGTTTAACCATGATAAAAATACCATATACTTGAACTCCATGAATGAAGAATCAGACAAAAAAGTCAAAATGTACATGGTTTCAGAACACAAGTTGATCGCAACCCATGAATTCGACATGTATTCATCACCAAAAAAGATATTAAACTTGTTCCCCATTGGAATTCCGGACACATTATTGATGATTGAGAAAGATGGGGATATCAAATGCATAAATATTATAGATGATTCAATCAAGGAACATACAATAACTTCAGTTCAAGCTACATTCCAGGACATTGAATCATGTGGGCTCATAGATTTTTCACTAAAATCAAATCGTGACAAACAGTACTTTGGATTGTGCATATCTGGCCAGGCGGCATTGAACCAACAATACCTTCTGAAGGTGTACCAATTGACATATGACTTGAAAACCAAAGCTATAACACCAAAAGAAATTGGCTCCTACAACAAGAAGTTTTTAACCAAGGGGAAATCCGTAAATAACGTACAATTTGCTGGATGGTTCAATAACGGTAAACTTGATTCGGATGCAGCCGTTTCCGCTAATTCATCGCCAAAATCTGGCAACAGTAAACTAGCTAAGAAAACCGTTAGCTGTGATGATGTGACTTTGGCACCTTATGAAATATTATACAAAGTTGACGGAAAGACAATTAAATTGAATATCGTACTGAAACAGAGTTCAGTATTCTCAGGGTAGCTATCTTTTTAATACATAATTTATTATTATCATTGTTATTAACACTACTATTTACGTTTGTTTGTGGTCTCTAATTCTACTCTGCAGATTGTTTCCCAAAATATGCAAAATAAAAAAGCCAAAAACCGAAGCAGAACCCAAAAAAAAAATTTTTTTTTTCGATTCTTTTCTCCATACCGCACGGCACAACTTTTCATTTCAAGTAACAAACCACCTCTCCACGAAATGTCAGATACTTCCCCAGTAGTAGTATCATTAGCTGATTTGAACAAAGGATTAGACTCCAAAACTCTAAATGATGCGTTTGGACCAGATTCTCTTGGTATAATTGTCGTTAAGGATCTTCCACAAGACTACTTGAAACTCCGTCAACAAGTCCTCACCAATGCCTCGAAATTGGCCAATCTTCCTAAACCAATCTTGGAAAGTTTGGAAGATGAAGAATCATTTTGGTTAATTGGTTGGTCATGTGGTAAAGAAAAATTGAATAATAAAGACACTCCGGATTTCAAAAAAGGTTCATATTATTTAAATTGTGCGTTCCATAATGATCCATCCCTTGAAGGACCAAGAAAGGAATTGGTGGACGCATTTCCTGATTACAAGACCTACACTTCAGCGAATTTATACCCACCTGAAGAATTGATTCCTGGTTTTAAAAAAGATATCAAGAGTTTGATCAATTTGATCATCACTGTCGGTGAATCCATTGCTGAATCTTTGGATGGATACATTTTGGATAATGTAGCAGGTTATAAAGAAGGCTATTTGAAGAAGTTGGTCAAGAACTCTACATGCAGTAAGGCTAGGTTATTGCACTATTTCCCAGAGACCGAGGAAAATGGTTCAGCAAAAGAAGATGATAGCTGGTGTGGTGAACATTTGGATCATTCATGTATCACCGGTTTAACATCAGCATTGTATCTTGACAACAATGGCGAGATAATTACCCCTACTGGTTCAGATTCAGGGTTGTATATTAGAAACAGACGCAATGAAATTGTTAAGGTTAATATCCCTCAAGATTGCTTAGCCTTCCAGTCTGGTTCTACATTGCAGGAAGTTTCCAAGGGTAATTTCAAGGCGGTTCCTCATTATGTTAAAGGTTCCAATGATGGGCTTGGGTTATGTAGAAACACATTGGCTGTATTCATGCAACCAGATTTGAATGAAATGGTTAATGATGAAGAAAACTTTGCTCAGTATTCTTCAAGAATCTTAAAACAGAACCATTAGATTATATATAGGGTTATTGTTGAAATATATTGTTTACATAGCTAGAACAATGGGACCTCGGGAAACCTTGTGCCAAAATTTGGTTCAATTTTTTACGCGGGGTACATGAAGGATGAGTTAATAAATGTCAGTCAAGAAAAAAAAAACCCCAAAAAAAATTTCAGAGATAACGAACCATTTTACATTCTTTCTTGTTTTTTTCTTTTCTTTTCTCTTCTTTGCTTTTCTTTGCATTTCATTGGCTACACTATAAAAACAAAATGACAGGACTAACTCAAGAACAGTTAGAGACCTTTGATAAAGAAGGAATACTATGTATTCCTAACTTCCTCACTCCAGAACAAACAACTCAATTATTAAAGGAATCTCATGAATTATTAGCGCAATGCGACTTATCATCTCATCCCAAAACAACCTTCAAAACAACAGGCAATGACCACATTGGAGATAAGTATTTCTTTGAGTCATCCGATAAGGTATCCTTTTTCTTTGACACTGATGCATTTAACGGCAAAGGGGAGTTACAAATTGAGTTACCTAAAGCAATCAATAAGATCGGGCATGGCTTGCATCTTCATAATGACGTGTTCAGTAAAGTCACATTCGATGAAAAGGTTCAAGGCATTGCCAAAAGTTTGAATTACCAAGACCCTAGAGTATTACAAAGCATGTGTATATTCAAACAGCCAGCCACTGTGAACCATGATGAACGAGATAATGCCGTTCCGCCACATGCCGACGGTAGTTTCTTGTTTACTGAACCACAATCGGCAGTAGGGTTGTGGATACCTTTAGAAGATTGCACCTTGGAAAATGGTTGTTTGGCATACATTCCAGGATCACATAAAAAGTACCCAATAAGTAAAAGATTCGTAAGAGTCGATGGATGCAATAAGGGGTGTACCTTCCAGCATTTTGGTGAAGACCCAGAGGTTAATGAAGAGTATAAATACGTTCCTTGCAAAGCTGGTTCTTTGGTTTTGATTAATAATTCTGTCTTGCATAAATCTGAGAAGAACAAGTCTGAGAAATCAAGATATGCATATGCTTTCCATATAATTGACGGGGTTGCAAAGTATGATGACTTGAACTGGTTGCAAGTTCCTTACACTGGTGGTACAAATTTTTCCAAGTTGTATATTTAATTCACAGAACTCTTTATATTCTTATATATATATACATATATTCAACAAGTCAGAGCCTCTCTATCGTGCACCAACTTTCCTTGCCAGCTGTAGTACTTGGACATATCTACATGGTGTTTCTTTCCAGTGTTAGACTCATACATAGAACAACCATACAACGCAGCATAAGGTGGTGTGTACAAGTGTAGTGATACACTCACTTGATCACTCAACGGGTTAGAAATCTTGTGTAACCCAATCGAGTCATTGATGTATCCCACTTCATCGCGCTTCAATGTCGTCTCTTGTTTGACTTTCAATTTCTCTCCTTCGTGGTCAGGGACCTCGTAGAGATGTTCAGTCAACTCTCCAGACAATATCTTCATACAGCAATGGGCGTCCGCGTGATCGTGGATGGCACTGGCTTTCCCAGGTGACCACACCAAAATCAATAGGTTGGCATTCCCGTTGAGATTTATCACCCCGTTTCTGGAATAGTTTCTCGACCCATCGTGCAACGCCAAATGTTGCCAATCTATATCGTCAGATGTGTACTCTTCCATGAGTTGTTTCACTTTTCCAATATCGATGTCGTCATTGCTCAATCCTTTGCCCGATAATAATTGCTTCAAGTCCGCTATTAGTTTGTAGAACGGGGAGTCTTTAGGGATGCAGTCTATGGTGGTTCCGTTGATCTCGCAGCCACGGTCTGTTTCTGGCAGCAATGCAACGGGACACGATAGTGGGGCATTGCTGGTGATGCTGCCTGTGGAGATGGATCTGTTATCAGGAATGATACTGCTTGGGTTTAATAACATGGTTGGTTAGTTGTGGTATAGTAGATAATAATAGCAAGATCTCCAAAAAAGAATAGGAAAGGAAAAGAAATAGCCAGGTGGGTAGAAGAAAACAAAATTGACAGAATCCAGTTCTAATTATATCATGACAAAAAGGTGAGTTTTTTTAAATGGTAGGGGGTAAATCAGGACCTTATATATCTAAAAAAAAAATACATAAAAAAAGATAAAGATTTTTTCTTTTTCCGCTCTTTTGTTATTTTTTTCTCTATCCAGGAAAGTGCGCGCGGCTCGTAACCTGTCATCCTGTATGTATGCCGAGTGACCTAATAACAATGGCACAACATAAATCCAAAAAAAGGATATACCAGTTTTGATTGGATCCTTGGCCCTTAATCAGGCAAAATACAATATAATAAAAATTGCTACGTGTTTCATAACTAAACAATATGTAACAATAGGCAATTTTTTCATTTAGGAATGTGCTTTCCCCCGCTTCCAGGTTTTCTTGGGTGATTGTTAGTTATGGAATTGGAGAAACTCAAATTTTGAATGACAACAGGAGTACGAGAGTAGACAGTAATCAGAGGTCATACATATGAATAGCATAAACGATGTAATGTCTAGTTGTTCCTCTCTCTATGTGTTCGCTTGTGGTTGTTCCTTCGTTAACACTTATCTTGCCTCTTACATACTTTTACCGTGGCCACATACACCCTTGTCTAACACAGATAGGTTGTCTGCCCAATGAAATGGATAATAAAATTCCAAGATCAAGCATTTTCAAACCCCATGATACGGAATTTGCTCTTTTCACCCTGTAATTTATACTGTCGTTGCTAGTTTTGTACGACACTGCCTCAAAAAGAAAAAAAAGAACCACGGAAGGGAGGGAAAAATTTTGAACAACGTGGCCGTAATAAAACAATTAAATAACGTATCCGACCACTACTACCAAAACAGCTCAGAAACAGGCAAAAATATGCTGCTCATTTAAAAGATCTAATCTTCAGGAACAAAATGAACCCCATTATTTGGCGTTTTGCAGCATCTTGTGTTGCAAATGCAG